>FTLJ01000605.1:0-78822 GCA_900155495.1 Porogramme epimiltina
CCCCCGTCCGACCCCCCCGCCGCCGACACCCCCCCCCCCCCCCCCCTCGGCGAGGCCCTCGCCAGCCCCCCCCCCCCCGCCCCCGCCGTCCCCAAGCCCCCGCCGTACTCCTGGACGCAGACCGCGGACAGCCTCACGCTCGCCATCCCCCTCCCCGCGGACACGCCCACCGCGCGGATCGCGGTCGCCTTCGCCCCGCGCACGCTCACGCTCCGCGTCGACGGCGCGCCGCCGCCCGGCGCGCCGCGCTTCGCGCTCAGGCCGCTCTGGGACGCCGTCCGCGCGAACGACTGCCTGTGGACGTTCGACCGCGCCGCGGAGCGCAGGTACGGCGTGCTCACCCTGCACCTCGACAAGCTCCACGAGAGCACGCGCTGGACGCAGGTCTTCGCGCACGCCCCCGACGGCGGTGCCGACGAGGACGAGGACGTGCCGGAGACACTCGACCCGAGCGAGCTCTACGCGATCCGCGAGGCGTTAGAGAAGTACACCGCCGCGCTCGAGGAAGGGGGCACGGGCCCGGGCGGCGCGATGCCGAGCCTCGCGGAGGGCGAGCGCGACGACGAGATCGACACGGACGTCGGCGGCGCCGCGTGCGCCACCTTCGTGCCTGCGTCGGGCGCGCCCGAGGCCGCCGCCCGGGGGCAGGTGGACGAGACGCCCCTCCAGGTGCTCTCGACGCCGTTCCCGGGCACCAACGACGTCTCGCTCGTCGTCAAGCACGGCGTGGACGGCGTCGGGTTCGCGCTCGCCGCCGCGCCCGACGCGGGCCCGCGCCCGCCGGCGTGGGCGCACGCGTGGACGTACTCGGCGCTGGCGTTCGTGCTCGCGTCGAAGCGCGACACGCGCTTCGTGCACCACGCGGGCCCGCGCGCCGTGTTCGCGTTCGAGAGCGGCGGCGGGGCGGCGGGCGGGGCGGGCGGGAACGTGTACGTGTACCGCGGCGCGGGGCCGAAGGAGAACGTGGCCCACCAGACGGTGCTCAAGATCGGCGGCGGGGACGCGGGCGCGCTCCTTGGCGTCGGGACTGCGGTGGTGCAGGGTGGGAGAAAGACGATCGTGTTGTGTTTGTGTGAGGGGGAGCTGGTGGTTCTTCATGGGGTGCTGTAAGTGGATGGCAAGAGGGTGTGTGGTCCCAAACCGAAGTATCCGCATATATGTATACTTACCTGTATTCGTATGACAAGCCTCGTCATTGCTCTACATGGATCGCATCAGCGCACTCAGATGTAGTGGAGGATTTTGTGCTTGGGTATACTCGAGTGACACAGAAAAACAGACGAGGGCATCGTGGGGCCGTGAGCAGTACATATCAGTACTTCGGTAGTTGTGCGATACAGAATTGAAAGCTACAACATCTATCGAGAAGCTATGTTTGTGCGCATGCTGACACCGTAACTGAGGCTGCAAGAGAGAGTAATGATTATGAAACACGAACGGGAGGCAGGACATGTACAGACAATTGGCAGACAGACACTGGGGCTGTTGGCTATGGACACATGTACACACGTACGTTGGTTGGAGAGCAGGAGAGGAGGGGAGGAAAGAGGTCGCCGCGGACCACCGCATGCGTACACGAATGTTGGATGGTAAAGGGAGACAGTCCGAAAAATTCACCAAGGACATAGATAGGAAAACTAAGCCCAAAGATTGAAGCGTAACAACGGCAAACGAGTAGCGAGTGAAACGAAAAGCGACTGGTGTGCGGGGCGGCGGAGAGGTGGGGGAGGCGGAGGTGGGCAGTAGTAGTAGGATGTCGCGACAGAATACAAATCATCATCTCCCATGAGATTAATACAATTGCTAGACTAACCATATGCGTCCCCGCCCTAGACCTTGAGCGGGCTCTCGCTTGCGTCCATGAGACCTTCGAGCTTGACAGCGGCACTGGGCTCGTCACCTTGCGGCAGCGACTTGAGCTGGACCGGCGTCGCGTCGCCGTTTGGCGGCGTTGGCGGCGGTGGAGGAGTCTCTCCTCCGCGGGAACCGAGAGTGTGCGATGACGCGGATCCCGATGTCGAATTGCCATCATATATGTATGTCGGGGACTCGGGTTCGCTCGCGCCCGCCTCCGCCTCCCCGTCGTGGTGTCCGTCCGCGTGCGGGTCGTGCTCTCCGGATTCCTCATCATCGATGTCGTTCATGTCAATGTCGTGGTCGTTCAACGCACTCATATCGTCGAGTTCCTGTAGTTGCTCCCGTAGACTCTTCGTTACGTCGAGGTGAACGGGTTGCCCGAAACCAAACCCTGCGCTGCTGAGGAGGGAACGAGCGTTGATGCCGTGACCTTCGATGTCATCGTCGTCGCTATCCTCCTCGTCATCGTCATCCGCACCGGGGTGAAGAATAAGGGAGCCGTCTCCGCCGAGGATGTTCGCGAAACCACCGAAAAGAGAGCCTGAGGACTCGCCCGCAGGAGTAATGCCATTCTCGCGGTCGCGCTCCTCGCGTTCCCGGCGTTCTCGCTGGCGCTGTTCATATGCTTCACGTTTGACCTTGAATGACATGAGGCGGCTAGTAGAGTAAAGCTGAGGCAATGTCTCCGGTGTCTGGTAACCGATCTTGTTCTGAACCCGGTCGGTGACCCAGGCATACCACTCATCCTGAGACTTGCCATTGAGAAGTGCCACGATCATGATCGTCATGTTGTCGCAACCAATGCCCGCACCAGTGGTAGTATCGGGAGCGAGACAAAGCTCACAGATCTCTTCGCAAACTTGCGGCAGGCGTTTACCCTGCGAGATGAGGAGCCTCACGACGTTCACAGCTTGCTGAGACGATAGGCAATCCCAGATACCTTCATTATGTCCGTCAGGCACATTGCGTTGAGCAATTACGATAAAACTTACCATCGCACGCAATAATCACGAACTCATCCTCCTCCGTGATTTGGTGGTCAATGATTTCGGGGTCACAAGTGATAATTTGCGCTTCGGGGCTCAGAGCGCCGTTTTTCTTGTAATCGAAGTCGCCCAGGGCGCGGGCGAGAGCAAGGTTACCTGCCGCGAATATTAAGGGTGAGAAACAAGCAACGGACTGTTCACGAACCATTTACGCGACCGTACTCGATGTACCCGCCTGCGGCAACAATCCGACTCTTCTCCTCTACAGCAGATCTGTATAAGTGGGCGAGAAGACTGGAGGAACGTGGAAACGTACTGTCGTTCTGGGGCTTGTGATCGAAGCTAAGCTGCTTCGCCTCTCCCTTGATGCTGATCACGGACCGAGAGTCGCCAGCGTTTGCCTAACAAGGGGGATCCGCGAATTGGCCGACGCAAGCCATAAAACTTCAAGTGCACACGCACCACATAAATCTTATTCTCGTTCGTAACCAAGGCCGCAACCGCCGTGCATCCCGATGGCTCGCGAGTGAATTCAGGGCCTGAGAAAGAGGGACCGTGTCAGGGAGCAAGCTTGAACCAAGACATTGGTGGCATGAAGAAAGACGCATTGGGATACGCACTACTCCGCATGTCTGCATCAGTCCCGAGAAATGCGTTCTTCAGAGCAAGGTTGTAATCTTTCTTCTTGTACGCGTCATCCTGAACGAGGCGCTTGTGGACAAACTGTCCGGCATACTTGGCTACAGCGGAGCCTGTGTGGAACATACGATAAGAAGAGGACCCTTGAAGAGTAAAAAAGAGCATTCATACCGCCATGACCATCGTAGACCGCAAAAAAGGTGTTGGGATCGGCGGAATCTTCATCGAGAGCAAGGGCAGCAGTGTGCGCGTCTTCCATGGCTGGGAGTAACAGTGTTCAGAGACATTCCTCTACAATGGGATGAGTGGCCACAGCAATGACCCCTCTAACGATCGGCGGAGCATGGAAAGATTGCGGAGGGGATTGGGGGCAACGTCCAGACGGTGAAAAACACTCACTTATCCTCCATCCCTGCATTTCCGATACACCATAGTGGAACTTGTCATTTGCGCCTTGCTCAGACTTCTTGTCCGTGGCTTAGGATGGCCGGGAACGTCAAGATTATGCTACCGCGGACGAGAGAATTAAAAAGGTATATGCGCACCAGGTATAGAGAGGGTTTGACCCTGCGTGCCGCGATGAGCGTGAGTGCGCCGCCGGCAAAGGGATGTAAAATCAATCACGCACCATCTTGAAGCGTTATGCGTGCGTGCAAGGGCGTGGTTTGGTCTCGTGGGGATCGTGCGTGCGGTATATGCAGCGGCGGGGGCGGCGAGGGCGCGGGGAAGTACGGCGGGGAGGTCGTGTGGTGTCTCGAGTCAGGGATCTGTTGACGGCTGTTTGCGGAGCAAAATCTCGTCCAGCTCGCAGGTGGTGAGTCCCCGATTAGGCAATCACCCTGCAGCTCCACGCTCCATTCCAGCCCAGATAAGGTGCCACATCCGTTCCATTGTCGGACATGTCAGAAAAAAAACAAGCCCACGCCCCGCACAGGACTGCCTGTCTAAACCGTTTACAGATACATCCCATAATACATGCTCTAATCCTGCAACACGTATACGAATAACATTATAGTCCGGTGCAGATCAAGCCGCTGCCCCTTGTGATCCACCCTTCTACCGCCCAAAACCGCACAGATTTCCAGGTTCAGATCTGGCGTTCCCCGCCCCACCCGTGTCCGGCGGCGACAAGAACATCGGACGAGGAGGCATTTCGACGGCGCACTTCCCGTCTCCACGTGCGATGGCTGACAAGGCCGTGCGTCTCCGCCGACAGCCTGCTGGCGGACGTTCTCGACGTCGCGTATCAGGTGGCCTGGTGTTTGGAAATACGGACAGTCCGCAGACGGCATGTCGCCGGATACAGCCCAGGGCTGACGCGTCGGCGGCGCTGCGCGCGAACCGCGGAAGCTCGTCCCTGCGCTGACGAAGGTGCCGGCAACGGCGTACGCGACGCAGGACCGCAATGGAGACGACAATCTGACGGTGTTGCCGACCCCGCACGCAGCACGGTGAGGCTCGAGGTCAGAAAACCGCTGACAATCGTTGCTGACGCCTTTACGGTTAACGTTCAGCTTTTGTCCTTGCGCTTCGATCCCTTCGCGGATGCTCGCGACGTGCTCTTGTCGCGCACAGGCGGGGGGCCCGGCGTGTGAGCCCTCTGTGGTGTGCGTCCTCGGGTAGATGCGCTCTTCTTCCGGGTGTCACGGAGCGGTTCCTCTTCGCTCTCGCTCTCTTCCTCTTCTTCGAATCTGGGCTTGGGAGGACGATCGGCCCGTGCCTTCCCCTTGTCCTTAGGCGGCCTTGAAGGCCCGGGGGTTCCGGAATGTCGCTTTGGCGCTGGTCTCCTTGCATGTTCACGGCTTGGAGGGGAATCAGAAACGTCGTCGCCGTCGTCCTCCTCCTCTTCACCTTCGTCTTCGTCGCATCGAGGTGGGGAGAGGGCCACTGGCCGTTCATGTGCGTCCAGCTTGAACGATACCCGCCGCCCGCGCGAGCGGCTCCGTTGCCCATGGGGAACGCTGGCAGGACGCAGAATTGGTGACGACCGCGCAGGCGAAGACTGCAAGGACGAGATGGGGGAGGAAGGAGGGAGGGTTCCATTTGAGAACGCTGGATCGAACATGTACGGGAACGGGTGTTGGTGGTGTGTTGGCGTCGAGTACGGTAGTCCAATGGAAGACGAAGAGGAAGGTGTGTTCAAAACGTGGGGTGGATGGGTGCGGTGGCGCTGATGACTAGGGGTGTAGGGCGGGAAGGGCGCAGATGGAAATGAGATGCTACTTGCGGGGTAGCTGAAGTTAGTTGGTAGTGGCGGTTGCAGTGGGGGGAGCACCCCCGAGGCCATAAGGTATGACAAATTATGCCATGCTTGCGCATACGCATACTGTGCTTGAGGGTCTTGCAAAGATGGTGCGGGAGTAGAATACATATGTCGTTCGTCGGCGCTACGACGGCGACCGCCACTAGCAGATGGCGGTTCTCGGTGCCGTGGAGTGTACAAATGCGCGGCATGTTGATGTGGGTATAATGGAGCCGGGGGTATTTGAGGGGCGGAGCTCCGCGCGCGCGACGGAGCACGGACCGGAGGGACGACGTTCTCCTCTTCTGCGAAACTGTTTTCAGTCATTTCAACCGAATGCCGCAAAAGTGGGGACGTACCGGCTTCGTTGTCCGACTGCACCGGTGACGACGACGCAGGAGGTGGAATGTCCGAGGAATAACCGCTTTGGGAACCCGGGTAGTTATGGTTTCGGTCGCGCATGGAGCTACGTACGGCTGGCGACGAAGTAGCCTTCCCTGTTGAACTATCGGAGAGAGAAGACAGTGAAGACACCCTACGGCGCTTCAGTCCCCGAGTCCGTGTAGGTAGGGGCGAGTTTCGGCTGTTGTTCCCACCATCCAGAGCCCGTGGCTGGGATTGGGAACGACGTCGAGGTTTGGATACAGAAGAACCGCCACCTGTTTGGGGAGAGTTGTCTGCAGGGGCCCTCTCTTTTCCCTTCCCATTTTTGCGCTTCGGAAAGGGCACAGTAGACGGTGGAGGCATTTCAGGGGACGGTGTTAGAGTACGACTGGCGTTAGACTTGCGATATACCGGTATCACGACCTCCGCCTTCAGCCGTGTTTTCTTTGCTTTTCTGGGGGGTCCGATTGGGAAAAGGAGTGGCAGAGGTCTTGAACTAGGACCAGCGGGTTCGTCTTCCTCATCGTCACTCGGCGACGGGAGTCGAGGTTTGGGGGTGTACCGGGCACGTATCTTCGGGAATTTAGGGCTCGGGGTGTCAGGTTCGGAAGGTTGCGATCTATCCTCCTGGCTTGCGGGAGTACTGTTCGTAGCAGAAGACGATCTCGGAGGCGTCAATAGCTGCTGCACTGGCGCTGGTGGAGGAACACGATCCGGGGTTTGCGGTCGTTTATCAACGGTGGGTAAGGGCAGTGGTTTGGGTTTTGAGCGACCCTCGTCGGGAGTGTCGTTGACTAGAGTCTGAGACCGTCCGCGCGGAGGAGCCGGGGAGGCGGGAGAAGGTGGTCGTGATTCGGTTAAGTCGATGATATCATCAGACGGCGGGACAGAACGCCGAGGCGGCACTGGTGTGTCGTCAATATCCCAGGTGGCGAACTCATCTTCAGAAGACGAGTCATGCCTAGATGGGGGCCGGGATTTTCGACGAGCCGGTTTGGGCGGTGGGTAAGGCGATCCTGGAGATCTGGATTCCCTGCCTACACCTGGTTCTGGTAGGACATTTGAAGAGGTATCATCATCCGCACCCTGCAGTGCCGCAATGTGCTCAACCTCCGCTGCATCTTCCTCGTCCTCTTCCCCATAGAGCTCTCGCCTCTTCCTCTCCGCTTCCTCGAACTCCCTGAACGCCTCCGCATCTTCCGGGTTGGTCTCGTCCGCAGGTGGCACGTGCCAGGCTTTATAGAATATCAGCTCGTCCGGGACAGGAGGGGCTGGGGAGGAAAAGGCATCCAATTCATCCGCAGATTCTTCTCCTTCTCCTTCTCCTTCAGGGACATCGTCCCCATCGGTACCTGCATCCGCATCCGCACCGGTTGCCACGTCCGCTATTGAGCCAAAGTCGAACGCACTGGGGGCCGAACGCGTTACGCCACGGTCCTTGAGGATGGAGAGGTCGCGCAAATCGACGATATCATCCTCATCGAGCGGTTTGTTGTAGCGCTCTGCCAAGCTCTCCCAAACATGCAGCATTCGCATGCGCGACTCCATCCGGGGGTCGGGAGCGGGAGCGGAGGGTGCCCTGAACGAGGCCGTGCTTGTGCTCCTCGGGGTGGACGACAGCCTCGGCCGCTTCGCTGCGGACGGCTTGTCGCGAGTGCGCTGCCATGTGCGGGAGACCGGTGGCGACGCCGACGGCGTGATGAGCGGGGGTTTCTTGGGCGGGCCCTGATCTGGTGGAGGGCCGACGCGGCGGTCGTCCATGGCGGGATTGTCGGGGGGATTGATACAGCCACCGACGCGGCGGTCGTGGATGTTGAGTTCCAATTTGTCAATAACAATCCCGTCTTTGTCTTTCTCACGCACGTGACCCAACACCGCCCTTCAAAACGCGCCGCGACGCGTCGGTGGCGCAAGCTGGGACGCGATGGCTACCGACTCATAGTGGACACAGTGTGGCCTTCCGTTGCCCAAAACGGCGACGGAGAACGTCATTCAACCAATAGAGGGAGAAGGAGCTCCGAGGATCCTCGCGATGGACAGGCAGTAGGATAGCTCAGACAGAGACACACGGATCATCCGTCTGCAGTACGGCACAACACCACGGTTAGCATGAGTCAAACCGACGAGCACTTCGCCCTAGAGCCTCAGAGGAGCGGCGCACAATACTGGTCGTGTGACTCCTATTTCCTCGGGGCCAGGGTCTTCCCGCCAATGGGCAAATAGTGCGGAATCGATCATGGTGTAGGCGTGTGCTGCACGAGGAGCCTCAGCCGCCACACCTATACGGCACACGACCTCGGCTCTCCAAACCTGGGCCAACTCCAAGCGCATCCCCGCCTCTACTAGGGCATCGACGCCCGCCATCGGGAAGTCCGTTCTGGCCTGCTGGGGACGAGCTTGTGAAATGATCCTTCCCTCGTCGATGACCCTGGCACTGCGGGGACGACAGCGCCTTCTTGAGAACATAGCAAGAAGGCGAAAAGCACACTCCTCCGCCTCCCACGTTCATATGTAGACACTGCGCTGTCCAAGACGAAGCGGGCTTAGCAGTCGCAGGCTACTTGGCGCACAACAGTAAGCGTCAATTTCAATGGTCTTGCGGCCGCCTTGCTCTTAACTCGAATAGGACAACAGCCACATACCGGGATGGGGGAACGACCAAAGTGCCACTTCCCCACTTCCCCAAACGTTCCCCCCTTATCCTTCACACATTCGAGATGTGCAAAGCATAATTGTTAAATCCTCATCAGCTGTACTCCTTCTCCACATTCCAGGGCTGATATGGGCAAACACTCACCTTATACGCTCCTGAGTTATTCTTGAAGGCAGCGCAGACGCATCCGTATCTCCAGCACGCGCGTCGGTCGTGTAGAAGGGCTATTATACCCCGAAATGAAAACGAGAAGGTGACGGAAGGCCGAGAATGTCCTGACGTCGGCAAGGATCATGTAGACGCGCGGACCCGCCCTGCGCCCCCCGGCGCGCAACGTTCAGGCACTCGAGCTCCTTGGGAGTAAGCGACGCATATCCTAAGGCCACAAATTTCACATGGAAAGTGAAGAGCGAGCGACACGCTCATATACTGAGAACAAGACCCTGGGTCACCCCGAGGACGGGGAAATGAGATCACGTACGCTCGGGTGCCGCCATTGTAACTCCTGCGACGCGCCGATCGTAGCGTAGAGGGTCTAGTGCTCACAAGCTCCATGCTGTACGTTAAATGCGGCCGAAAGAAGAGCGTCACTGACAAAGACGGAGCGGGCGCACGTTCGTGGAGATCCCCGCATTACACCGGACTGGACTTTACTCTGGGCGTACAGAGCACACAAGACAATGTCGGGCGGGAGGCAGCGCAAGTAGGAGATCATTGAGGGCACCGTGATCGTTCACTTTGAGGCCATATACAATCACTCGGACACCGGACTATGCTATGATGGCGGGATGACGAAGGATCCTCTCTCGCCCGACTTCATGCCGCCAGGTGCAACACAGATATTCATGGCGAACAAGTGTCGAAGATGATGCTGATAGGTATGAACTATTTTCTCCATCGATAGGGAGAACTAGAGATGGCGGAATATTAGTTGAAGTTGTACGTCAAGTATCCCGAGCGAGATGCCCACCGGGTTGCCGTCGCTATGGCTCACAGGGCATCGACTTGACCGCAGACGATCCTAGGCACCCGAGCGCTCCCGCCCCGCCCATGCGGGCACGGGCAAGGGTGCAGGTCGGCGAGCGAAAGGAGCCTAGACAGCTGCGAGTACTGTACCTTTTCCATTCAGCGACGATCGCAGGAACGTTCGCTCACCGAGAGCCACGGTCACTGCGGGTCCTGTCTCCCGAGGCGGCGCTGACGCGGGCCGCGGGGGGGCCTAGCTTCACATTGTTCTGCCCTGGGCATGCGCACATCGCCTGGTGTACGCTGCGCAGCGCACGGGAATAGGCGAGCATCGCGAGATGGGGCGGACGCGCTGGCCACTGGAGTGTGGCCGAATGTGATGATCCATGGGTCGGGTTGCATGCTCGACGTCGGAGAGCAGCTCAGAGCTCTCGGCGGATGTTTCATGATTCACGGCTTGTATGTCGCAATGCGGTCAGCTGGATGGAAATGAGTAAGACTTACACAACCCTTGGTCTGCGGCCAGCATCTGCAGTGTTACACGTCTCCTGTAGGTCCGGAGATTCACTGCTGTCGCAGTGTTCGTAGAGCACGTATTTCCGAAGTGCCTGTGTCCTTCACCGAATGAGAATACAGCAGGTGTCAGAAGTCACACGACCTCCAACACGACGGGGTTCCACTTACACGTAACGAAGATGAGATGTGTTGCGCAGATAAGCTGGCCACAACATGACGCCGTAAAGCCCAAATATACTCTAGACCAGGAAGACTGGTCAGAAAATTTCAGTGCATATCCTGCATCGCATGCGTCGGGAGAGGCACCCGACATCCGAAGAATCAACGAGTGAGAGTCAAAAGTCTTTCAGGTAGTCGCCGTGGACTGGGAAGAGCGAAAAAAGAGGAGGAATCAGGCGCGACCTGGACGGGCGGCTACGGAAGTTGCCGGCTGAGGTCATTCCGATGAGATGCAGTGCGGGAGCTGGGCCGCTGGTTTGCGGCCACCTCCACGATGCTTTCGCCTGGGGAACTCTAACCCATGGTCGCCGAGCTCCTAGCCTTCTCGAATCCTCATGGGTACCTCAAGATACTTCGGCTGGCGGTCATTCACGATGGTCATCTGGATCGGCCCATGAATTTGGTCATGTTAGCGTGACCGTGGTCGTCGGTGCTGTCCTAGGCACCGGGCGTTCCACGGAAAGTCCTCTCACGGAGAAAACGAGCATCCACGAGCTTTGCTCCTCAGGGAACTCAGGAGCTCTCTGGGGTCCGTGGTATGTCATTGACTAATGTGGAAAGCAAGTGGCTGATATGGCGCATCCTCGTTACAGGTAGACTACTTGCCGTGCGGGACCTCGCCCAATTCACAACTTACTCCTCATGCAAAATCGTTATGGTCACTTCTTCACTTCAACAGTACATTGGCTTTGGCTCAGAGACTTGCGGGTGTCATTTATCGTGCTAACAATGTTTAGAGTAGCAGTTGTAAGAGCTGTCGGTTGAATCGGCCCACGTTCTACACAGGCCCCCTGACTCTCCCGCCCACACGCTTCATTGACAGCGCACAACACGTGCTTCATGCAAGTCTCTCCTCCCGTACCTTCGGTTTGCGGGGCAGCGATCATGGCTGTGACGCACCACAGGGTGTCTTTCTTCTATCGCTTCAATGCGTTCATGCCTCCGTGACATTTAGCTTATCGCTCCGCGTCGCTGAACCTATTTGGGCTGCCCGCAGTTCTGCCGAAAGCCACCGGCCTCCAGCGGTCTGTCCCGTTCGGCCACGAGAAGGCGATCCTATTGGGATTCGTGTGATCGTAACGTACGCTCATCCCTGTTTCTCGAAGCGCACGCCGTTGCTCCCCGTCATATATAATGAAGGTGGCCTTCCGGTCACTGCCGTACATCCACCCCCACCTCCGCACCTCCTACGCCTAAGAGTTTACCTCCTCTTCCGACTCGCCTCGGCATGTCTTCTACCTCGTACCGCACTTCAAGTGTCCCCCGCCCTACTGTCAAGGTACGTCACCATGAAGTTATTGTCCACGCCATCTGCTCACTATCCATTCTTCATAGCGCTCTAGCCACACCTGGCCAGGCAACGGGACCTCTGAAGCTCGAAGTCACTTCGAGGACTTTCTCCGGGAGATCGGCGCACACACAGATTCCGCGACCGTATGCTGTGTTCCCCGCTCCAGTGAGTTCACCATTGACCAGCTGCCATCGAGGTATTGCTCACCGTCGCTTCTGTGTGACCAGACGCCACTAAGCATGCCCACCCGCACGCGCACAACCAATGGCCCGCGCGTGAGCAATCCGCTTCTCGCGGCGGAGCTAAATCCGGGAACGATCTTACTGAACCTCGGTCTCTGAGCCACTTTGAGGATTTCCTCAAAGAAATTGGCGAAAGCGCCGAGTTCTCGACCGTATGCTGTGTCCCTCGCCCAGGTAGATGTCTTCCTACTATCGACGATTTGGGGTTGTAACTAATAGTCTCCATCCGCAGACGTTATAGGCCACTACCACGTTCACGCCCACCCGCACACGCGTGACCGAGCCACATCTCTTGTTGGATCAAAAGGGTCGCCTTCGAAGACCGTGAGCACGATCTCAGATCGGCCTCGCGACCGCATAACTCATACACACCGCTACCACCAGCACGACAAGGCGCGCGCTCCTTCGCAAGAGCCAAGCACCCCGGCGGCCGGCCGTCCTGCGCCACCTAGGGGGCGAACCCTGTCCACACCCAAGGTCACTGGAACACACACCACCGGCCTCCCCGTCTCTCCGATGAAGAGCCCCGCGCTCTCTTCCATCGACCTTGAGAACCACGACGCGGCGACCTCCGCCCGCGGATACCTCACCTCCGCCCGCGAGTCTCTCCTCAGTTGCATGGGCGTCATCCCCGAGCCCGCGATCGAGCAAGAAGAGCGCCGCTCTCGACCCCTCACACGTGCCTCTTTGCGCTCGTCTTATGACTCGTCCGCCTCCCAGAGCCCCCGGCGGCACCAGAGTTCTCCTTCTGCCGTGCGCCCCCTCGACCCCCCGCAGAAGCGCCAGAGTTCCCCCTCCTCTGTCAGCCCTCCTGCCTCTCCGCATCCACCTCACTCTCGTGCCTCCCCATCCCCATCCTCATCACCGCCCCCATCCCCTTCATCCTCCTTGGACACTCGCTCGCGCTCGCGGCGCACACCGAGCCCCTCGCCCTCCGTCTCCTCACTCAGCACCGCGTCCTCGTCCGCGGGGCCCGCGACGCCCAAGAGCGCAACAGGCACACTCCCTCCCGCGCAGGCGCCGACGCTCGACGCGCTCGAGCGCGCGTCGCGCCTGCGCGTGCCCGCAGTGTGCGGGGGCTGCAAGCGCGAGGGCGCGAACTGGCCGAGCTGCGCGCGGTGCGGGGGCAACTGGTGCTCGCGCGCGTGCCGCACCGGCGCCGCGCACGCGTGCCACGCTCACGGCCCCGCCGCAGCGCAGGGGCAGTGCGTCGTCGTCGTTGCCGCCGGAACCCAGTGAGCACCTGCGCGATGGGGGGACCGGCGGCGCGCCTCACGCGGACACCTGGTGAGGCGCTGTGGCTGAATAGTGGGGCGTGGATCTCTGGACGTGGACGTGCGCTAGATGTGGCGACGGAGCGCCCGTCGGACTGGAGCTTGCTGGATGGCAGAGGGGGTGGCCGCGGAGAGGGCCACGGCGATAGGGCGTCCTTTCCGGGCGGGGAGAAGGTGGAAGCAGTAACACGAGCGCGAACACGAGCAGCCCGCGGGACGCTCCCCTGTGACGGGCGCATTTGGGACCTATGACGGTTCGCTATCATATGATCCGTGTTGTATTGCTACCTCTATTACTACGTACGAAGCACGCAGAATATTAGACATATGTACGTCCTTATGTGCAGCGGTGCGGCGCCGGCGGCCACGGGTGCGCGCGTTGGGTGCTAATTTGGTGAGATGTGGCGGCCTGGAAGGCTCGAAACGAGGCATCCCGACATGCGTTGACTATGCGTACATGAGGCCCGAGCGTCTGAATGCGGCCCTTCGAGACCCACCTCTGGCGATCAGGAGTGCGACACGAGCCACTAAAGTTCGAGTGCATGAGTAAGGTTCGAAACGGAGTAGAGAGAGACCAAAGTCTCACGTGGGTATACGGGCGATGTCCGGGGCGTCGGATCGCTTGTGAGTTTGTGGGGGTAAGTTGGGGGCATGGGGTGAGCCGGTCGGCGCGTCGTTTACCTCATACATTAAATTGCCACTGTTCAGTTGTCCGTTTTGCGAGATGCGAAAATCCGGGGTCCCTTGATGGCCAACAGAGGCCGCTAAAGTGCGCAGCGTGACGAATCAGTGTGAGAGCTCGTACGAAGCGAAGGTTGAACGGTGGGGAACCCGCAAGGGCATCAGGAGAGCCGTCGCGGAGTATCCTACAAATTCCTAACGAAGTTGAGGATCTGGAGGTTGTCATTCGAATATCGAAGGGCTTCGCAGGCCCGAAGAGCTGAAGTCGACGGCACAATGATGGTATGTGGGCTCCCATGGGTAATCGTGTGCTGGTTCACCGATGCCTCTACAGTGCTGTTGCCTATTTCTGGCACTGAATGAGCGATAACACGAGGCGGTGTGTTGTGCCACGCACCGTATCACGCGTCCGGCCTCCCGACGCCAATGCCGCGAGAGGAAGAGTCGGCATGTGAAGAGACGGGATGCGCGTTATCCACGGATCCACTCATCCTGTGAGGGGTTCGACGGCACCAATACTGCACACCCCGCTTCATTCCCTACAGCTTAGCGCAAGAGTCCAATATCCTGGGCAAGGATCAAGTTTAGCTTTGGTCACACGAGCAGTTGGTTAACACATACACTGGACGATCTCTAGCGCAGCGGCAGGTGCTTCTTGACCATGCGACGTTCGCACTCCGCGGCGGCCTGCCGAGTTCGAAGTCGTCAAGCATGGCTTCGCGAATTCTGCTTACTGACTGGAATTTAGAGCCAAAGCCCACCGTGTTCAAGGTGGACCGCGCGGGGAATGCTGAGGGTTGATGTGAGTTTCACGAGAATGCGATTGAGGTACCATGCCGCGTTGGGTATCCAGGTGTATAGTCTGGGGGCCTGACCTTCCCAAGAGGCACTCGTGTCCACCAGATGCTTTCCCCCTACTCTCTGGAATATGAGGTTGCGTTCGAAAAGGTATATATAAAATGGGTGGACTTACGTATTAAACGGACCATCGCGGCCGCGGGTACTTACTAATTACCGGTCTTTATGAGGCCTCATGTCGAAAACAGGTACGTGGTGGCGCACTGTCCAATGGCGTCTCAATAAGCTTCAGAGTCCGGGTCGGACGGAAGGCGCGGAATGCGACATTGCGACGCCCGTGGATGACAGGTAAGCGCGCTTGGGATTCTCACGTCATTTCTGGTCGTGTGCCGTGATTAGAGAACATCGAAGAGGCGGAACACCTCGTGAACATCAGCTAGAAGCGGTCTGGTTTTACGTATGCCGCCATCGTATGGAGACAACTGGGAGTGGAAGTGATAGCAGCTGGAGAGCGCCGTGCTGCCAGGGAAAGGGCCAGAACCCCAAGGGTTGGAGCTCCGGCAGAAATTTATCTCGTGAAAATTTGAGCCGGAGTCCACCGCAGTGGAAGCACTGCACAGGCCGGCTTTGGAAAATTTCTGCACGACCTCGAGAGCGTCGCGAGGAGGAGAGGGAGTTCAGAGGGCGGGGGTAAGTAAGTTGGAGCGATAAGTTGGGCGGCCGTATCTAGCGCGGTTGTCCCGGGGGGCGGGGATACCGCGGAAGAAGCAGAAGATAGGCAAGCGGTAGCCGCGCAGGCGGGAGAAGAAACATAAGCTAGGCACAGGCGCCCGCGGGGTCGACGCGCCATTCGCGGTCGTGTGACGGTCAATTCCTCTCGATGTCATATAAAGTCCCCGGCTGGCGTGCTCCTCAGCCTGTCTAGGCCCTTCACCCGACTCTCCTCGCCATGTCCACCGTAGTATGCGAGACACACTATCAGCCCCTCCCCGACGCAAAACATCACGGCCGTCACTGGGTACGTCTTATCGCAACCCGTTTCCACCGTCCCACTTTATAGCCCAGGGGCTCACTGACAACCGCTCTTTCCCCCGCCCCACAGCCCACTACGTCCGGTGAACGCAGCAAGCCCCGCTCTCTCCGCATTGTCACTTCACAGTCTACCGCGGGCGACCACCCTATGCCCGGCCCGTCGTCGAGCGTAGCAAAGGCAGCCCCCTCCAGCTTTCACAGGGACGTCATCCCCACCGATACGTCCTCGGTCGCAGTTCGGGAACAGGGCCGGGTTCATGGTGCACCAAGGTCCGCACTCCCGTTTCCTCAGGCTCCGAATGTCTCGCATGCCCGCTCCATCTCTGCGACCGAGCCCAGCACCAACAGAGACTCCGGAGCTAGCGCCTCGGGCGGACGCCCTCACCGCCGCACTCGCACCCGCGCCGCCTCGTCGGCGACCGTAGGCTCCGAACCGCACCCACGCCCCCGCCTCCCGTCTATGCTCGCCTCCGTGCTCACCCTCCGCAAGGCCCCCGCTGAGCTCCGCGCAGCGCCCAACGACGCGGACCTTGTCGGCTCCTTCGCCCCCACGAACAGTCCGCGGCCGCGCCTCCGGAGCCTCCTCTCCCTGACGGACCCCAGCCCAAGTTCAACCTTTGGCTTTTCCTCCCAGCCCGCCTCTCCCCACCCACATTTCGCGCCCCTCCCCGTGTCCCCTCTGTCCCCGCTCGCGCCCTTCGCATACGCGACGATACGCCGCCCGCGACATAACTCTGACGCGCCCCGCAGTCGCGCCCGCCGTGCGCTATCGCCAGCGCACCGCGCGGTCGGCGCGGACGACGACGACCCCCCGCGCTCGCCCGGCCTTCCGTCCATCTGCCGCACGCCGTCGTCGTACTCGGGCTCGGACGACTACTTCCCCACTGCGCCGTCCTCGGCGGGACCCGCGACGCCCGTCCTGCCCACGGCCCCCGCGCTGCCTGCCAGCGGGCGCAAGGCCCCTGCCCCAGCGACGGCGGCGGCAGAAGGGGCGCTGCCGTCGCTGCACCCGGTGCTCGAGAGCCTTGAGCGCGGGTCGATGTTCCGCGTCAAGACGGCGTGCGCGACGTGCGGGCAGCGCGGGTCGAACTTCCCGTGCTGCCCCAAGTGCGGCGAGATGTGGTGCTCGCGCGCGTGCCGCCTGCGCAAGAGCGACGGGAAACGGCACGTCTGTGCGAAGAAGACGCAATAACGCCTCGGGAAGGGCACCCCTGCCGCCGTACGTACTACATCCAGTCTACCCCCGTCTCGGACCGTTTCCTGTATATGCTGTGTTCTCAATCTCGACACCTTGTATGTATGCGCTCGGCCTCCTGTCGATACCTCGTTCTATCACGACCCGTAACGTGTAACGACCGATAGACATGCTAGAGCCTCTCCTTGTAGCACTCTGTATCATACACATCCCCAGCCTACCTAGTTCTCACTCGTCTACCTTGCCTGTGTCGAAATTCCTTCGCATGTAGTACCTTCTCCCGCATCGCACCAATCTATCGGTTCATCCTACCAAACCGCTCCCTCGGGCACAGAACTCTCGAGACTGGATCGTCGGAACCGCTGTCGGCTAGATCGTGGAGCCGCGAGTAAATACGTCTCGGTTCGAGCGGCTTGCTAAAACAACACAGCGCAGATCTACGGCGCCGCGCGCAAGATGCCCAAGCCGCCGTAGCCAAGGCTCCCGAAGACCGGGACCCGCGTCGAGGCATGGCTCCCCGTCCCGACGTCCCGCTGCCGACCTCGCAGTTCGCGAAAAATATCATTGCACGACGTGGACCCGCGCGTACATAGAGCCCTCGGGAGGCACGGCGGCAGGCTAGCTGAACTTGATCTTCTTCCCCTGGGCAGGGACGATCCCCGCGTTCAGCTTCTCCTTGAGCTTCCTCTTGGCCTCCCAGGACGGGTGCAGCTTCGCGCTCGCGCCCGGGTCCGCACCGCCCTTGCCCCACCCCGCGCCGCCGCCCCGACCCGCCGAAGGGGCTGCGACGGCCATGGCGTTGGCACCGGTCGCCCCGCCCCGACCTGCCCCACCAGTACCAGCCCCGCCTCTTCCCCGTCCCCTCCCTCCGAACCCGCCGCCCCGCCCCCGGGGCGCACCACGGCCGGAGGAGCCAGGCGCGCCTCGTTGCCACTGGCGCGGCTGCCCGTGTGGCGGGCCCTGCGCCGCGTCGGCGGTAGCGGTCTCGTGCTGCTTCTTGACGTGGTTCGCGTTCTTGCCGTACTTCTTCTCCCAGATCCTGCGTGGGTGGAGCCGCGTGAGCGAGCGGGGCAAGCGAACGGCGCGCGCGTAGGGAGAAGGGCGCGCACTACAGGGTCGACGCGAGCGCGGAACGCGGGGCCGTGCGCTTGGGGCACGGGGCGCACCGCCACGGATGTGCGGGAGGTTAAAGGCAAAAGGCAAAATGGGCCGGGGGCGTTGCGCAGAGGCGCAAGCCCTGGGAAGGGGAAGAGGAGGAAGAGGGGGGGGGGGAATGAGCGAACGGGAAGACGTACTGTCTGCGGGCGCGTTGTCCGCGCCGGTTTTTGCGAGGGACGTCGGCGACATTGGTCTCCCCGTCGCTCAGGTCGGATGCGTCCGAGTCTCCCCGCGTGAAGCCGACAGAGAGGGAGGGGAGGAAGGTAGACTCTCCTGCCTTCGCTTTTGATTTTTCTTTAGAACTTGAGGGGGCGAGTTTGGCTGTCAATTTCGCCGGAGGTCGTTGTTCCTCAGAATCAGATTCGTCCTCGTCCTCATCTTCCTCGCCTGAGGTGTCTTCGTCGGAGTCAGCGAGATGGATATTGTCACCATCTAGAGAACCCGATTCCCAGCCGTCGCCATCGGCATCCTCGCCACCATCGACTGTGCCAGACTCCCAACCAGCATCGTCGCTACCAGCCTCGCTTCCGCTCTCTTTATCGTCTTCTTCAACCTCGTCCTCATCCGGAGAAACTTCCAACCTCGCTTTCTTGGTCTTTGCCGGGCGAGCCTCAATCTCTTCATCCTCTCCATCTTCATCGCTGTCGCTCTCTTCCTGGCTTTCTTCGTTGTCCTCACTCCCATCTTCGCCCGCCGTCTTTCGCTTCCCTTTGGCCAGCGACGGGTCCGCAGCTTCCTTGAGGGCTTCGACAACCGTTTGTACAGCTTCTGCGAGCGTCTTCGAGCTCAGGAGTCTCCCATGCACCTTCGCCTCGGCGGAGCCAAGTTCCTGAGGTGCAACTAGGCGCGCCGCGGGGAGCTTGTCCTCCATTGCGGCGAGCATGTCGTCATTATGTGCAAGGAGCTTGTCCTTGAGGACCTTGGTGCGCAATGCAGTGTTCGCAAAGAGCTCATGGTCTACGTTCTGTGCAAAGGGTTGTTGGTTCAGAAGAAAGACAGACCAGACGAGTGGAGAAACGCGCACCTTCAGCACCTCCAGTTGTCGCTCCATCTCAGCTGGGTCATCGCCCTTAGCGTTGCCCTTCGCTGCTTGCCCTCTGAAAAGAAGGAGGTTAGTATGACGCCGCGCTGGGGGGCCTCGCCTGCGCGAGAGCGGACAGCACTCACCGTGCTGCCTTTAGCCGTTTCACAAGTTTGCGCAACTCGAACGCCGCCGCCTTCTTCGCCGCCTTGCGTGCTTCACTCAACCCGTGGTGCTGTCAACGACCCTTGTGTCATTGAGCCTCTCTTGCCACAGTCCCGCGTGATTGAGACTCACCAATTTCTTCGCGATCGCCTCTGCAGGGGTGTCCTGTTTGATCACAGGCTTTGGCTTCGCCGATGACCGTTTCCGTTTTGTGCCACGTTGGGCACCCTGGGGTTGGGTGTTTTGTGGAGCCATTATGACTTGCGATTAAGATGTGGTGCAATGAAGGTAGAGCGCGGCGGAGTGGGAATGAGGATGTCAACGGAGAGAAACTCAGGACAGTGCACGCGGAGGGCCGAAGGAGATAACTTTCTCTCGTGGGCGCCTTTCCGGGCCGGTGGCGAGCCGCAGACATGTACTGCTAGATGAGAGAGACTAGCAGAATACAAATTGCAGCATGGTTCTCTCAAGGTTGAAGCCCTCAACAATATCACAGAGACACACTAGCGACTGTCTATCGCCGTTAACACTCTGCCGACGTGAACTGGGGTAAATGCGAGCCACTCTCATTCCAGTAATGCAGTTATCACGGAAGAGTCCAAGACAAGAAGACAGAAATCAATGTACACGGTACAACACAAGAGCACATACACCGGCATGCATATAGACAGCCTAGAACCGCCGTCCAGGTTGCTGTTGCTGTGAGTATATAGTCCGTCCAGGGTTATCTGTCATGGGATTTCGCCCATTCATTAGTGGCGCACGCCCGTCCTCCATATATCCGCTCGCTGGTCCTATAGCGTGGCCTCCAGACGTCCATTGCTGATGCTGCTGAGGCTGTACTTGATCTACAGGGTCCGCCGCTAGCACCCAGGATGAGTAAAAAAACTTCGAGTACACGACTGGCCCCCAGGCCTCGTCACCCATACGGGCTACTCACCGTGGTGCGCCACCGCCCCGTTGGTGTGCCCATGCGCCCCGCGCCCACCGTGCGATTGAGACTGTGCTGCCTCGGCGGCCTCCCGCGCGCGCGTAGAACGATTGCGGATCCGCGCGCTGCCCGCGCGCGTACCCGTTCGTGGTGGCGCAGCGGCGGCCGTGGTAGCGACGCTGGCAGGCGCCGTCGCCGTACTACTCGGGGTGCCTTCGTGGGAGCCGTTCGCCGAGGGGCCGTTGCTCCACCGCCCGCGGGTGTCACGGTGCCTCGAGCGGGAGGATGCGGGTTGTGCGCTTGCGCTTAAGTCCCCTGTAGCAGGCGTGCTGGGGCCGCTGGGGGTTGGTGTGCCGTTCGTCTCCTTGCCATTCAGCTGTGCGGGAAGGGACTGTCTGACTTTCGGTTTCGTCCTAGAGGCGACACTGACGGACGTGTGGTGCGTCTGGGAGGTGAAGAAGGGTGGGGAGGCAGGTGCCGCTGCTGATATGGCAGGGTCGTTTTCAAGAAGTTCATGCTCCTTTGCTGCGCGGAGTCGCATGGCTTCTACAATGGAAATTGGCTTTGGTATGGTGTCTATAATGCATGAGATCGATACATGAGTACATATGTCCGTCATTCCGAGGTAGCGGCGACGATGCGCACCATCTAGGAACTTGAACTCAGAACGTCTATGTGCGACATTCGCTACAAGCGACAGTGAGCAATAGCTCATGCTCAAGATGCATAAAGGTACGAACCCATATCACGGTATTGAATGTGTTGTCGGTTTTCGGATATGGTCTGTGTGTAGCCTGCCTCTGCGAGCTTTTTCACGAATTCTTCCTGAACACCAATATCCGCCGACACCAATGAGCGTGCTGTGGGATAGTACACAGACCAATCTACCCACGGTAGCAATAGAAAGCATGTAGACAGCTTCTTTTGACATATGTTGTCCGGCACCTGGGGTATACAGTATGAATTAGACTTGTATAATGATACATTCAGTAACTACCGCACCCTCTGCCTGCAATATGTTGTCTAGCCGGTCTTGCGGTATAAGTGTATGTCCCGGCTGCCGTACACCTAGTTTCCTTCTCCCCTTGGAGGTGGACACACTGCCGTCTTCCTCCGCTTCTGGCTCCATTCCATCATCAACATCGTCAAGGCCCGAGTCTAGCTGGTCAATCTCCTCATCATCAGCCTCGGAGTTGATCCCAGAACTCGTATGTGGGAAGGAGTGGCGGCCGTCTCCAGAGATAGTTGTGAAGGACGAGGCCATGATTTGGTTCAGATTCGGACGCGGGCAGCACGGGATAACAGAGGGAGGGCAAGGACGCGTCGAGGCGCGCAGGTGGTAGGCGAGGGAACGATGAGAGAAAGGAGTTCTTACGCGTCAAGGCGGACGTTCGTTCCAGCACCCGCGGGGATCCAGGTGGGATGGGCGCTGGCTCATCTAATCTTATCTGCGCGCGGCTGGGTCATCTGGATCTAATCTACCGGCGCCAGCTCGTCCTTCCCCTCCCCCATGGTCCGTGACCTTATCGACCCCGTTCAAGCAATGGCCGCGCCCATATCCACGGATGTGGCACGACCTTACAGACCGTAAGTGCTCTCATCTCGACCATATCGCATTGTTGATCATGGGAGACATCCAGGATGCCCCCAAGCTGGCAACTCTACCTATCATCAGCGTAGAGCCTTTTCTGCATCCTGGGCATGCCGGAAGGCTTTCCGCTGCGGCCGCTCTGCACGCAGCCTGTTCTCAATTTGGCTTCTTCTATCTCGACATCTCATCCTATGTCGACAAGAGCGAGCCTGAAGAGCTCACACACTTCGCGAGGGAGTTCTTCGACCTTCCTCAGGAAGAGAAGGACAAGATATCCCTCTCAAACGAGGACAACGCGAGAGGTGCGCTTCCACCACAACCTGGAGAGAACTATGTAACATTATATCTGGATGGGCTCACAGGATACGCGAGGCTGAAGGAAAACGTTACAAACGGCAAAGCAGATAACCATGAAGGGATCGACTGGTACCGGCCCATGGAAGAGCCAGACAAGACCAAGCCGCTTGGAGGCGAGAACCAGTACCCTGCCATCCCTGGGTTTAAAGAGAAACATGACGCCTGGGTTGAGAAGATGAAGAAGCTCGGTTTAATAGTCATGGAGGCGTGAGCATTACCGGGTACTAACAGTGGTGATTGGGTCCACTTATCAGTTCGGTCATTGTAGAATGGCCACTGGACTCGGAGCGACACCTCAAGAATGGGAGCATCTTAGAAGTCAAGTGGACGATAGCTTCTGGGTAATGAGAGCCATCGGTACGTGGTGACACACCCGCTCTTTAGCCCTCTACTAAAAGCATTTGCAGGATACCCTCCCTTGCCGAATGATTACGACGGCTACTCGTGCGGTGCTCACAAGGACTACGGCTGTCTGACGTAAGTTTGAACTATGCTGTTAGTCCTACCATTGAGATTATACTGATAGTTGTCAGATTTTTGTATGCCGACCCGACTCCTGGCGCCCTGCAAGTCTTCATGAACCAGCCAGGTCTAATCATAGAAACCGACACCAGTAGCTTACCTGCAGAGCACGGCATCGAGGAAGGATGTTGGATTAACGCCGACCCAATCCCTGGATGTGTTGTCTGCAACATCGGCGAAAGTATGCCTTCCACGTCTCTCTGACTGGTACATATCTTATTAACCTCCTGTCGCTTACTCATAGTGTGGGAAGTCTGGTCAAACGGATTGTACAAGAGCACTCTACACAGAGTCGTGCACAAGGGGTCAAATTACCGGTGAGCTTAAGACACGGATTCATCTTTCTATTCTGCTGAACATGCGCATATCTGTGATCACAGGATCTCGTACGTTCCCATCCTATTCTTCGTTTGTCTGCTCCCGGATTCTCATAAAAATTTCCAGGCTTCCATTCTTTTTCGAACCCAATTTCGATGCGCTTATTGAACCCCTCCCTGCCGCGCTTCGTATACAAGAGGAGGACAAGGCGATTCGAAAACTCGTCGAGCCAGTCAAAATGTACAAGCCCATCGTGTACGGTGATTTCTTGCTGCGCAAAGTTGGAAGCAACTTCGACACAAGTAAGGGAAGGTACGGCGCAGATTAGTGACTTAGTACGGCGCGTTGTTGTACCAAATCTTGGCGGCGTACGCGGCGATGTGTATGTAATACCCTTTGGGAATAGTTTCCAGGAACAGCACAGCGTGGGGGTGTGAACGGTGTATATGGTCTGTGATTCTATGGTAATGCTACAACTGGTTCTTACTACATACATCCCAAAACTTCGATCATGACAACGACGCGCCCACGAAGTTCGGTGCGACACACACGCCGTCCTTCGTTCGAATCTTATGCACACTCTTCGTGGAGGGGTCTATCCACGCTCCCTCGCGGGAGTCGAGCGTCGTGAAGCCCGGCTGGATGGTCTCAAAGATCTTCTTTTTCGGGTTGAGCTGAGACAGCGGCTCTTTGCCTGACCATGAATTGAGTCAGTGGGACGTCCACGCTACGACAAACCTGCGTACGCACCCTCAAAGCCCTCGAAATAGATACGTTCTCCGACCTTTGAATTCGCTGGCGGCTGCATGAGCTCAATGCCGGCGTCCTTTCCGTCTTTGTGTGTTGCCTGAGATGTTGTAGGCGCGTTAGGTGCGGACTACGCTGCATAGGCGATGAGAGGGTTTACACAGAGAACCATGGCGAAGCTCTTGACTCCACGCATGTTTGCGGGCTTCAAGTTGCACTGTAGCACGATGAATAAGCGAAGGAACGTCGAGAGTATGTTGAGTGCTTACAACCCCGACGAGGTACTTGTCCCGCATCTGCTCAATTGGGATGTAGTTCACCAAGCCGGAGACGACTGTTCGTGGTCCGGTCTCTTCGCCGAAGTCAATTTGCTACATGCAGTGTTAGCTCCTCTGGTACTCAGCGGGGTGGTTGTATCGAACGTACCTCGACATACAAGCCATCCGCGTCAGGGTGCTTCTTGACTACGCACACAAGGCCCGACTGTGAGCAATAATCAGGAGCGAACACCGATTGACTCACTGTCCACGATGTGCCCAACCCGCAGGTCAATCATGGAAGGCACCGGCTCTCCAGCATCGTCGGCTGCAGGCTTCTTCTCCGCCGCCTTGGGCTCCTTGGGCTCTTTCGCCTTCTTCTCCTTCTTCTGCGCCTTGCCCTCCTTCGGCGCGCTATCCTCAGCCGCCTTTGCGCCCTCCTTACCCTTCACCGCCGCCTTCTCGCTCTTCGCCGCTTTGTCCGCCTTCGCTACTGGTGCGTCAGCGACGGGGGCTGCCTTCTCCTTCTTCTTCGGGGGCTCGGCTTTGCGTTCTTGATGCGGCGTGTTGTCGAGGTCAAACGCGACTAGGGAGAATGCGGGTGCTAACGCCTCCGCCGCTTTGCGGACCGAGGGACGGTTCTGGACGTGGTCGAAGTAGCGAGTGATGGCAGGGTGGGTGTAGTATTGCGCGGGCTGGAGCTGAGACTGCTCTTGTATTGTGAGAACGTATTTCACGATGATCAAGGGCGTGTTCACATACCAATGATGGGTGCAGTGCGCCGTACAGAGCAACATCCGCGGCAGTGAAGTAATTGCTGACAACGTACGTGCGGGGAACTAGGGACGCTTCGAGATCCTGCGTGCTGTCAAGCCCAGCGATATCAGACACACTGAAGGCACATACCTTGAAGTTCTCGGGCTTCGCCACCTCGCCCTGTGCGACCTTGTCTAGCCACTCCGCCACCTCGGCTTTATCCTTCTCGGACTTGCCAAAGTCTTCGCTAGCGTCTTGGGCGGCGCCGGTGACGAGATCCCTGAGCGGGGCGGGAAGCTTGGCGAGTGCGGCCTGTGCGGACATTTTTCTAAGGAGCACACGAGCGGAGACCGGAAGAGAGAGATAGGATCGATGGCCGGCGACCATCCGCACTGGCCGCACGCCCCGAGTCAAGAAGGTCATTTTGGGAGCGCATCTCACGTGCACGCGTCCGTCCAGCCTTTTCGCGTCCGTGACCAACGCCGTCACACGTCTGGGTCACAGTGACAGTCTGCAGACGCGACGGACAAGCGAGCGCCGCCAACGCAGACCACGGCGACCTCGACGCTCGCCCCGACGCCCAGCATGCTCTTCCCCTGGCAGGCGGGGACACGCCATGCCCTTCGCTCCTTCTCCACCTCCGCGCCTTCCCGCGCCGGTCTCATCTCGCACATTGGCCGGCAACCCATCGTCTACCCACCCTCCGTCACACTCACACCTTCCCCCACCGCCGTGTCTGTCAAGGGCCCCCTCGGCGAGACATCCGTACCGCTCATGCCGTTCATGAACATCGCCGAGCCTGCACCACAGACTCTCACCGTGTCTGTTCAAGAACCCAAGGAACGCAAGCAGCGCGCAATGTGGGGCCTCACACGCACCCTCATCCACAATGCCATCATCGGCATGACGGAGGGCTTCACGACGCCCGTCTACCTCGTCGGCGTCGGCTACCGTGCCGCCCTAGAGGCGGACCCGCGGGGCAAGGGCGACCGGCTGAGCGGGCAACGGCTGAGCATGAAGCTCGGGTTCTCGCACTCGGTCTTCGTGTCTATCCCCGAACATATCAAGGTGGAGGTGCCGATCCCCACGAAAATCGTGCTCAGTTGCACGGACAAGCACCAGCTCGGGCTGTTTGCGGCGCAGATTCGGAGGTGGCGGCCGCCAGAGCCATACAAGGGCAAGGTGCGTGGTTGTACACAGTATCCGGGCCGCCTGCTAACGATGGCACGGCTTTGCAGGGCATCATTGTGGGTAACGAGAGGGTTAGGATGAAGACCGTGAAGAAGAAGTAGACACGCTCCTACCACGCTTTGGTTATGTTACTATCTGCCGTAATGCACATGTTGTCTTCGCACCTCCGCCTTGCTGGGATGAAGTGTCACACTTTAGTTGGTTTCTGTTAACCGGGTACGTCATCATCTCAGTGTGGCTGCTCGCTGTCTTTTTTTCGTCGAAGGAGACTCTGCCTTTCCCACCTGTAACCCGGGCCGTTCAATAGTCGTCGGCTCGCTCCCAAGTATGCCTCAATTCGACTTAGACCATGGAATCTGCTGTAATTCATATAGAAGCGTTTTCGGGCGGCTTTAGAAGCTGACGAAAACCCGCAGCTTGGCAGCTAATGTGAGCCGTCTCAGGCATTGGTACCGAGGCAGTTTGGAAGCATGACTGCTACCATGCCTCCCGTCTCTACCTCCAGGCACCCTTATAATGATCCCACTCGGCGAGCGTTGCAAATCTTCTGCCTACCTCCTCCGCTCCTTACTCCCCGCCTCTCCAGATGTGGTGGCCTACAATTTCTGACGCCGTTTCTCTGGATGATACATTGGGTGTACTCGTCCTCGGGACTTTGATCGCCGTCGGGTTTGTATTACACGTTTCTTAGAGTAGAGCCTCGTGCTCTCAAGGGCTTACGAGATTATTTGTAGGTTATATGGCGTGACGTGTCTACAAGGCGTGCAATATTTTGACAGGTTTTACAATGATCCTTCCGTTTTGAAGTTCCTCGTACGCCCCTTGATTCGAATGCCTGTCTTTCGCTTATTCGTTGCCCGTGCCACCAGGTTGTTGTACTATGGTAATTCGAACGGCTCTGCACCGGGTTGGCAGGACTGCTGACTCTGTTCAATAGGTTATTGGATACCATGACAATGGCCATGGAGGCTCACACTTTGTATGCGTACACGGTTGGTCCTCCCGGCAGCAGTTTTGCTGGCGTGCCAGTTCCATGGTACGCCCAATGTACTCAAACATGTTACATGCCAGTTGAGAGGGTTGCAGGAGTCTAGCGTTCGAACGGGCGTTTTCGGTACGTTCCGTCAAACCATAAGTTTTAACCTCCCTGACGGCGGGTTAGTACTCGGTAGTTTTCGCTGCTCAAATGTGCGCTTTGTCACTATTTTTCGGTAACGTCCATACTGATGGGTCACTATTGCAGGTTCTATGCTATCCGCATACGCCAATGTGAGGAAACTGTAGCGTCCATGCTATGGCATGTACTAAATTTCTTGGGGATATTCGGTAGTGGGACGAAGATATTGGTTCCTTCCTGTTCTGACTGTAAGCTGCTGTCGCATCCCGAGAGGAACACTACTGACCTTCCAACTCATAAGGGGCTACTTTCCTTCGGAGGCATTGGTGAGTATGCCACCTCAGCGTACCTCAAGGACGTGAAGCTGATTTGAATGTCCATTTAGTGACGGGGCTCAGTTGAGTGGACCAAAATCTCGCATAAACCGTGTTATAACCGTCACCCTGCGTCTGCGTATTTCAGTCGTGACCGTTGAAGCGTAGGTCCAATATCATCTCCCCCGGCTAATGTTCACTCTCGTATGGTTAGGCCCAAGTTCGCCCCCAACAGTCCTTCAATCCCCATTTTCGTCGACGTAAGGCCTACAACTTCATGCGCATCAATGATCCTCAGCATTCTCTGTACAGATCCTGTCCACGACTAGTGCAGGACTGCAGATCGGGACCGATGTCCTTATCACAATCTCCCTCTATTGGCTCCGTCGCAACCGAGCTGGTGACATGAAGTATGTCCGTAATTCTATCTTTGGCGCATGATCGCATCCGACCATCTCTATCTAGAGGCCGTCTTCTGGTTAGATATATTCTTATCTCTGCAGTCAATCGTGGTCTCGTGTCCGCGTTAGTATGGTTCACTCCTTACTCCAGAAGCTCCGGCTCATACGGTGTCGCTCTGCAGGACCCTGCAAGCTCTAACCACCATCTCTGTACGCAACCTTCTAACCTAGGCCCGCCGGAAGCTAGTGTGTGGCTCATTTGAGGACTAGTATTTTGTTCTTCGCCCCCGCCTCGTTTGGATCGCGTTTCATATGGCAAACAGCAAAGGTCCGTTCTTCGTTATGCTTCCTACCTGCAGTGACCGAATGATTCTACCCCAGTTCATACATTGTCTGTGCTGTCTACGTAAGAATCTTCCTCTCTTACGCTTCGATACGCATAGATACTTACAGTGCCTAGTCTGAACACAAGATCCTCTTTGGATGGCACGGGTCACGATACCGAGATCGTCGACGCTAGGCTCAGATACCGCCTCGAGCGCGAACTTAACCGCGTATGCTTTATTCGCCTTCAGCGTTAGCTGTCCCGCTTACGCGTATTTCTGTAATATAGGTCCGCACGGATGTGGACAGCGAGTTTGAGTCGCGTCCCGATTCGCCGCCCATGATCCCCGTACGCCTCATGTCCGATGTTCCTCAGCGGTCGGCCTCCTGATTGTCCGGAATCCAGAGTATCGTCGGCCATGGTGTCAACGACAGCCAAACCTCATGGTTTGCCAGCGGGAAGTCGGAAGAAGGTAGCATAGCTATCTTTACCCCCACTCTCGGACGTGATGCCTCGACTACTGCAGTAGACGGTGCGTGTGGTATGTTATGAATCCTTCTCATTTCGTAGAAACTGAATGTCACCTTCCCCGTCCAAAAGGTTGACGTGCATTCAACTGAAGGAATTCTCTCCCGGCTCGATACCCTGGACTATATCTTCAAATTATGCCTCCCTTCATGGACTTTCGATTCTTACTTTTTCATGTGGTATATTCAAGCACAGTCGCCACAGCCAGCTTATTCCTTCTGAGATCTTCTGTGGCTCTGGCGCTGTCGTAATTGATGTCGCATCCAGAACTTCGTTTGGGGAGTTGAGATCCGTCAGGCAATCGTGCACAGGGGCGTCTAAAGCCGACGGCGTTCAGTATGCTGGAATCCATTTGAGGAAGTGCTTCAGGAATGCGGCTGACTTGTCGTCATTGATCCTCTTCTTCCCGAAGGGATTGAAATAATGCATAAGCATTCACTCCGAGGGGGTGGTAATAATGCCTCCTGAATTTATCGAACAGACCCCTCAGGCTTGCCTGCACGAACGATACAGATCCCCCTTGCTCATGATTGCCTAGGGAGTCGTGACATATGCCGGTCCCCGCTGATAGCGTCAATAAAGCGGAGTCAGCTAGGGCACCGGACAAGGCAGGCTTAGAAGGTCACAAGCCCGGGCTGCTGACACGAACGGGCTTGCAATAAGGTATCCCGACGGCTCCGCCACGTGTGACGGAGGTTGTGAGGGTGCACAGGGAGTCATAAGCGTCATTATCCTGGCCCGAGATCTCCGGGCGGATGTCGAAGCTGTGATCGGGTTTCCGTCCGGAGCGGTACTTGCTGGGGCGTCTGCTTCTCCGACACTGGGCGGCGCAAATTTCGCAGCATCCGTCTCCTAAAGCACCGCCTAAGTCTTGGCGTGAATACAAGGGGTTTTGTTCTTGTGAGGAAGTTGACCTTTGGCACAAGGCGAAGTCATCTCCGGCCTCCACCTCTGAATGCATGAATGTGAGCAGTAGAGCGAGACTCAGCAAATTGAGTCAGGGACGCAACGCCACCACCACCAGGATGAGCGCTCGGCTGTTTGTCAGCGGAGGGCGAGCGGCAAGATGACGAGGACATGATCGGGGCGGATGATGGCATGCGTACAGGGGTCCGATACGTACTCGCACTTGCCATCCATGGCTTCCGCCCGGCCGCGCCCTTTGTGCACCAAACCCTCATTCGTCTCGACCAGCATCTTCCTCTACCACTCGTCCTGACCGCCGCCACCTTCCGCCACCGCTCAACACCAACCTCCCGCCATGGCCCCACCCCGAGACAGAGAAGCCGTCCTCCATGAGTTCCGCAACGAGCTTGTCCAACAAGGCCTTCTCCATGACGGCGACTCCATTGGCACCGACGACGAGACGCTGTCGTACGTCAACGGCTTCGTTCAACCCGTCTATTTCTACTCACGACCCACGTCCATTCATTCATTCATTCGCAGGCGATTCCTCCGCGCGCGCCACTATAATATCAAACAGTCTATTCTCATGTGGAAGAACTGTCAACATTGGCGGAGCACTGTGGAGGATGTTGGCATCGACCAACTCTACCGGGACATAGATCCCTTCGACGTACGTCTTCCGCCGTATGTGCGCCCCCACATCCAATGCCTGACCACAGCTCTGCTCAGTACCCTGAACGCGAGCATGTTTTCGATTGTTGGCCTCTATACTTCCACAAGGTATGCTCTCTGCCGCAATCAATACACAAGCGAACTCCGCGCTGATCCGAATCGGGCGAACCTCAGACAGACAAGGTTAGTTGTCCAGACCGTTCTGCATCGCGATCGCGGTATTTTTGGTCTGCGCTCGCACACAGGGTAGCTTAACCGCTCATTTGCACTGCAGGACGGACATCCTCTCAATTTCCACCACTTCGGCGGCATAAATCTCGATAAGCTTCAGAAGAATATGACCCTCGAGCGCTTCTGGCGCACCGTCGTGGTCAACTGCGAAGCGCTCCCCCGAGAAGTTCTCCCCGCGGCTTCAGAGGCCGCTGGAAAGCGCATACTGGGCACTTTTGTTGTTGTTGATCTATCCGGCTTTGGGTACGAGGTTCCTCGGTTTGTAAACGCTTTCAGTAGCTAACGTCTCACACAGAATCTCCCAATTCTGGCAAATGAAGGACTTCGCACGAAGCTCTTTCCAAGTGTCTCAAGACTACTTCCCCGAAACGTGAGCCTCTTGCGTAACCCCATCTCACGCTCACTAACAGTGCCCCCTGCCGAGCAGTGTCGCGCGCCTCGCCATCGTGAACGCCCCACGCGGGTTCGCCGCGATCTGGAACGTGATGAAGCCATGGATCGCGAAGGAGACCGCGGCGAAGGTCACGATCATGGGCTCCGACTTCCGCCCGACGCTCCTCGAGCTCATCGACGAGGACGCGCTCCCCGCGCGCCTCGGCGGCAAGTGCACGTGCGACGGCCTCGGGGGTTGCATGAAGAGCAACGCAGGCCCGTGGATGCACGAGCGCAAGCTCCGGAGGGAGGTGTGGCTCGCGGGCGAGCGCGACACGATGGCCATCCTGCCCGGGGAGCTGAGCGGCCCGATTCAGGTCAGGCGGCCTGAGCCGACGCTGGCGGACGCCAAGCCAGCGTCGGAGGAGCCGCAGGCTGAGGGTGACGCGGTCGTGCCGAAGTCGGAGGTGCCTGAGGCTGCTGCGTCGGAGCAGGCCGCGACGCCTCCGGAAAGCATGTCGGAGACGTCATCCGTCGAGTCTTCGTCTTTAGGCACGCCGCCCCCTAGCGAAGTGCCGCAGAATAAGGCGAAGGTGGAGGCGTCGGTGGAGGATGCGAACCAGCTTGACTCAGAACAGCCAAAAGTTGTCACTGTGCCCTGATTGTGCTTCACTTTACTGTTGTACTTGTTCGCCGTGGTGTGTAGCAAGACATTGATCTTATTTAATGCTGTTGTCTGTACCATAGTATAATTGTAATGATACTCACCCCCCCTTGAGGTGTTCTGAAGGGCAGACTCAGCTTCGGCTGTCCCGGTCTTGGTATAGATACTCGCTTTCATTATAGAACGCTCCGTCCACTAGAGAAGACCTTACACCCGTAAGGATTTTCTCTCACGTATGGATGTCATCGCAAGAGAAGTATAGCTTGAAACTCAAGGACATGGACTTCGTTCTTTTTGGACATGTTCATAGAGAATGCCATTCCTAGCCGACGCGTATACTCTTCATTGTCCGATTTGGGTCCATGCGGCCTCCAACCATTCATTTGATAGACTATTCGGTGCACCTCGTATCATCTTCATTTGAGAATTGGTACGCCGGGACAACCCTAATATTGGGCGACTCACGTGGAGAGCTGGGGAAGCGTGAGAACTTACCTAGTTACGCCCAAGGACTGCGAGCGCCCTGACTGCGTGCTGCTCGACATGGAGGCCCTACTCTTCAACGTGCGCTGCGCTGTCCCCATTCTCCCACCTCCCTCGTTGCTCATCTATGTTGGATTGCGCAGGTTTCTGGCGGCTTTCTTGAGGGAATACTTCGAGGGTACAAGGCTGGCCTCCTCACTCAGAACCAGTACAACAACCTGACCCAATGCGAGACCATTGAGGGTGCGTCTTGCTCATGGCATTCGTGATCGTCGGCGAGTGACCTGGCCTGTCGTCGTTAGACTTCCGGACACAATTGTCCGCGACGGACTATGGAAACTTCCTCTCAAACGAGCCTCTCCCTATCTCTACCTCGACCATCTCGGACAAGGCTACACAAGTGCTCGTCGATCAGTTCAACTTTCTTCGAAGCAATGCGGTTGAGCCTCTCAGCAAGTTCCTAGAGTACATGACGTGGGCATAACATTTGCTACAAGCGATATCTCAAAGGCGTATCTAACTGCTCGCGCAGGTACGCGTACATGATCGACAATGTCATTCTCATCATTACGGGAACCCTACATGGTCGGAACACCAACGAGCTCCTGCAACGATGCCACCCCCTTGGCGTGTTTGACACGATGCCTGCGCTATGTGTCGCAACAAATGTGGAGGAGTTGTATCACACAGTGCTGGTTGAGACACCTCTCGGTACGTCCTACCCTCGTCCCTTCCACAGTGGGGTCTGACCCAACCCATCTCTGCATATACCTTAGCCAATTACTTCCGTGACTCCGTCACCGCCGCGGACCTTGACGACTTGAACATTGAGATCATTCGCAATACCCTCTACAAGGCTTACCTCGAAGACTTCGACGCATACTGCCAGTCGATTGGTGGGCCCACCGCGGACATCATGCGTCGTGTACTCTCCTTCGAGGCCGACCGCCGCTCAATCAATATCACCATCAACTCTTTCGGCACTCAGCTCACCAAGGAGCAGCGGGCGAAGCTCTTCCCCACCATCGGCCGCCTCTTCCCTGAAGGCAACAACGCTCTCGCCCGCGCTGACGAGATCGAGCAGGTCCGCCAGGCGTGCGAAGGCGTCGCCGAGTACCGCGCCTTCTTCGACACCTCTGGGTCATCCGCTCCCCGCGCAAACGGCACAGGGAGCGCGGGCGCGAGCGAAAGCAGCGCGAACCTCCTGGGCGATCTCGGCGAGGACTTCGGCGGCGCGGCGGACCTCGAGGACCGGTTCTTCGTGCACGAGGTGCACCTCAACAAGCTCGCGTTCCTCCAGCAGTTCCAGTACGCCGTCTTCTACTCGTACATCAAGCTCAAGGAGCAGGAGATTCGGAGCATCACGTGGATCGCGGAGTGCATTGCGCAGAACGCGCGCGACCGGATACACGACTTCATCCCCATCTTCTGAGTGCACTTGCGTGCCGCTCGGGGGCTGGTAGCGCATGCCGGTAGTGGACGGACTTGCATGTCACGGACTGGCGTAATATTCATATACCTTTCCACCTTGTATCAGTCGGGTTTTATAGACTCGCCTCCCTACTGTATACCTGTCAAAGTTCAGGGAGCGTTCGTCGTGGCCGCAAGGGCAGGCTCGCCGATTCAAAGCGCAGTTAGCACCCAAACTCATAATTGCTACTCTGCCCCTGTCTTGGTGGTCAGTTCAGTGGACGAGCGGTCCGGTACCGGTGTGCGGGCCGTCGAGAGAAACAAGTGCACGCGCGAAATCCCCAGTCCGGCATTTGGCTTGCCGGCACAAAGCCCCAGGCTGACAATGACCCTCACCGCCCACGACAGGATGGCTGCTTGTCTCCGTACAACCTCCTCCGTGCTTGCGCCGACCTTCCTGCTTCTACCCGTCACCTTACGCCATGACAGTGGTCGCCCAGAACACATCCGTGAAGACGACAAAGCTTGCGATTCCGCACCCGCTCGCCGAGAACTGTACTATCGTCGGGACCCTCGAGCAGGTCTCTCCGGAGGAGGACACTCATGGCAGGAAGATAGCTCTGGTATGTATGCAAGCCGTTCATTTGTTCCGCGTCATGTTAAGAGCGCGTTGGCTTCAGATCCTCCACGGTTCGATGGGGTGAGCCTCTCACAAGGGTGCGGTCGACCTGTTGGATCACGTATGCTGATACACATTGCGTTGGACATTTAGTCACAAAGACTATCTCTTCCAGAAACGGCTCGCCCTTCGTCTACCATATGACTCCTTCCGGTTTGACTTCAGGCACGTTCTCGTGCATTTCCTTGCGAAGCTCCCTTGACGAGCAGCCCGCAGAGGGAACCATGAAACGCTAGGCGAATGGCATTTCGGACAATTCGAGAATGACGTCGAAGATCTAGAAGCGGTTATTGCATACCTCGACGAGGAGTTTGGCTATGTCGTGGACATGCTTGTGGGACACTCTAGAGGGAGCGTAGTGTCAGTGCTTTGGGCGTGCAAGCATAGAGATGGACAAGCGAAGAACGTGAAGCGGTATGTGAATGTGTCTGGGAGGTACAGGATGGAGGTAAGCTTTAAGCATGTGTTTGCGGCTATGATTACTCAATAGCTATGCAGAAAATGTACGGTGAGTAGCCATGGACTGGGCATTCGTCAATATGTCCGACTAACTTGAGCTCAAGATGATCTCGAGATCCATAAAGAAGAATTTGAGAAGCTTGGATACGTAGAACGCAAGGCAATAGTTGCGAGGAAGCCATTTGTTGTGAGGTGGGTGTATGCTACTGGTTGGTTTATTTCGTACCATCATTCAGTTGGTTCATTCCAGGCTATACCAGAAGGATTACGATCAATTCGCTGCCGTAGATACTCCGAAAGTCTGGACGCAATTCCCCGCCCACATAGACGTCCTCACTTTACACGGGTTAAAGGACACCGTTGTGCCTCCGTATGACGCGTTCATATACTCTCGAGCGTATGGGGCACGTAGCCCGGGCACCCATATCCTCCGTTATGTTGAGGAAGCAGATCATAACTTTACAGGGGTACGTCCCAAATCGTTTGCTGGCTACAATGCTGAAATGTCTCCCTCGTGTTGCTACAGATGCCTGAGGAAGTCATTGAGACTGTGCTAGAATGGCTTGAGCTACAGGAACAGAACCGTCTTAGCACTGGCGTATGGCATACTGGCGTCAAAGGAAAGCTTTAGAGATGATGTGACGGTTTTATGCTACCTAGGTGTATGAGGGAAGGGACTTGTTTATACTGTAGTATAGCTATTTACAATGGGTGCGTGTCTGGACATATACATGTCATCGTCGTAAGCTGGTATCCCTATCCTGAGCCAAGCCTCAGGCCTCAGGAGCTGTGTACGGTGTTCCAGTAGTAGTCTCCAAGGTTCTTGCACCTTCAAGCTGCTGCATCTTCCTCTCTTGCTTCGCAGCCTGAGCCCCCCGCCAATCAAAATGGAGTTTCCCCGCCGCCTGCATCTCTTCCTTCACCTCTACTACGTATGTACGCACCTCGTCATCTGACATATCCAACAACGCGCACTGCCATTGGGGGACCTCTTCGACAAGTTGTCGCGCTGCGAGTGACAGGCGTTCCTTGACCTTGTCCATGATGAGCTTGATAGGCATGCCCTTCGCGCTCGTCCATGCCTCTACATTCTTCCCGTTCAGGATCTCCTTCGCGCGACGCTGTATGCGCGCGACGAGTAAGATCCGCGCGTGGTCCTCGGCCTTACCAAAGTACTCGAGGGCAGCGGCAACCTTCGCGTCGCGCTGGGTCTTGTCCGTCGATGCGAGGAGCTCCGCTGTGGGTGATTGCACGAGTGGCGGCAAATCGCACGTTTGGAGGTATGTGAAAAAGGCTCGGCGCATGGGGCGCGCGTCAGAACCTTGAAAGGGTGGTACGTAGTCCGGGGAGCGGTACCGCGCGGCGAGGACATACGCGGCAGGCGATAGGGTCACCCAAGCGAAGAGTTCTTCTTGGGTTGTAAAGCCCGTCGTGTAGTGGTCGAAGGGAATACCGAAGAAGGCGAGGATGTCACGATAAGAGTCTGAGAGGCGATAAGTTTGGGGCGGGGACGTCGGGAGTGGTTTGATGAGCTGAATGGTACACGGGTGAGTTTGGGGGCTGTGGATGGGAGGAGGACGGAAGCGCACCTTGAGACCATAGGTACCAAACGAGAGCCCCGCAGTCTGAGCGAGTAAACCGATGAAGAACCCAAGGTCGCCATACGACTGGTAGAACACCGCACGCTCCCATTGCGCGCGGTCCTCACAGACGTTCACGTCAACTTGGAGGAATGCTTCGTCGTCGCTTGATCCTTTATTTGGAGGGATGAATGCGCTGAAAGGGATGGCAAAATTGCTTGCCCGATTGCCCTCCATCGGAATGCTGCATCGCGCGCGGAGCGCGGTCTTGAGCTCCTGGTGCTGCAGCCCGTCACGCGGGCCACTCACGACGACGTCCAGATCGCCATGATCCTTCTTCCCCGGGTACTCGGCCGGCACCGCGACGTGGGTATAGAATTCCCGTATGATGCAGAGAAGGTGTGTCTTCAGTACCTCATAGACATCCGGCGACATACGAGGGAAGGGGGCTTCCGGGAGAAGCTGTTTAAAGGCGTTTCCCCCCATGGCTGGGAGAATCAGGATAACGCGGGGTCATATCGATGATGACCATGCTTTTATATGACCTGGGGCTGTTGCTGCAGTAATTGGAAGCTCTGGCAGAATCGAGATATTCGACACAAGGTAGAAGGACAAATAGAACATAGCACGGGGATTGATCAGGGTTGCTTATCTGGGCCGCTGTACTCGTGGGAAAAGAGGACGGGAGGGCTGTTGGACGAGCCGGCGGAGTGGCGGCCGTGACTAGTTGATCCTCAACTCTTTCATTCACTTCACCTCTATTCTTTTCGGTTGCTTGTCTTGGTCCAAATAATGTCAAAATTTGCACCCCACCACAAGTCAGGGAATGCTCCTCGTGCCAATTCGAGCACAGTCTGTCAAAAATGCCTTGGCACAGGTAAGCTTTGACTCTAGCCCGCCAAATCACTAGGCCTGTGTTCACACCCCATAGGTCATTTTATATACGAGTGCAAGGGCTCGCGCCCTTATGTCTCCCGCCCTTCACGCACACAGCAATTAGAGAACCCGAAGTTGCTCGCGAAACTACAGGCGGAAGGAAAGCCATCTGTGGAGGTACCAGAGGAGTTCAAGTCTAAGTAGGTTGTTGGGCGTATTATGCGTCTTCTTAGCTGACAACTCCCAACGTCACAGGCGCGGCATCGCAAATCGCATCCTAGAGGAAAAGGAAAAAGAGCGCGCGAAGGGCCAAGACAAAGGCGAAGGATCGTCTCGGAAACGGAAACGGTAGGTTCTCGGTTCACCGAGGCAATCATTCCCCCACACTCAACGCAGTGTCATTAGGTCTGGGTCTGGATCGTCTTCGTCCGACTCGGATTCAGATAGTGACAGTGATTCGAGCTCAAGCGATTCAGATTCGTCTGACTCCGAGTCCGACTCAGGCTCAAGTACAGGTTCAGATGACGCTCATTCTCGGCGGAGCGCCAGCAGGAGTCCTCGAAGACAACGTCGATACCGTAGCGAAAGTCGGGGCCGGAGTCGTAGTCCGGTAGGAAGGCGTTAGGCCCTCGTTCCCGCATAATCGCTGCGGGGTATTGCCCGCCTCTCATTTCTGTATGTGCTGTGATTCACCACCATATGTGGGGTATGTATAATATAGACATTGTTCCGTGGAAAGTCCAATAGTGGTGACAGGAACAGGAGAGGTATGGTGAGTATCGCGACGTCGACGAGAGCATCCTCACGGGCACCCTGGGGCTTCCGTTGCTCGTGAGTTCATGATGAGAGCTACGATGAGACTAGGGATAGACGTAAGCAACTGCGGTCCACAGTAATGGTCGACCCTCTATGAACGTACCCGTACAACCCCAGCACCTCTCCGAAGATGAGGATGAGCACCATAGTCACGAACACTTTGGACTCGAACACGTATGCCCGTACACACTATATATAACGTTAATTGAGAACATTCCGGGAGGACTTGGGATTGGTAGGCTTACCGAGTCTCCAACGAATCCAATAGCATAACCTGCAGCTAGTCCCGTGAATCCGCAGGCAAGCCCGGCACCCAAATGAATGAAGCCCGCATATAGGGAGTAGTCAGTTGGCTTGACTGAACACACAAGGGATGCACACGGGGAACGTGTCAGTAAGCAGCGAGCACATGGAGGATGAGTGAAGCAGACTTACGTGCACCTGCAATAAGCACGGAGACCACTAGTCCGTACACTGCGATGATACCAGACATGACTACGGGGATCAGGGACTACCAGGAGTGTTCAAGAGAGGAGAGTGTGTGTCATTGACTGAAGCGTCGAAGGAACAGTTTCGGTACACACCTTCATGATGAGCTCGGGTTTAAATGTCCCCAGGCCAGCAATACCAATCCCCGACTTCGCAGTCCCAAACGCTGCACCCACAGCTTATCGAGCGGAGGATATGATTATAAGACGCGTGTGCAACGCGTAAATGGTCAGAGCACGTACTGCTAAAGATCATCTATATATTTGCGAGCAATAGGACAAGTTTCAGCGGGGAGGTATGACATGGCAGAGATTTTGGAAACATACCGCCGAGGCAACGCCGGCAAAGCCGAAGAAGGGAGCGTAAGGTGGACAAACAGACATGCTGAGGGAAGGGGAGATGACGGTCGTCGTTCACAGTATTGTCGAAGTCGAGTGGTCCTCGGTCCTAGAGGCTACGCTAGCTAGGGTTCCGAGAATGGCAAGTCGCGGAGTAGGGTTTGGAGCGTCACTTGTCGGACCCGGCTCACTCACTCCGTCCGTAGCTCACGAGCACTCAACCTCTGAGGTTCTCCCTGCCCATTCTCCCACCTGGATCCCTTAACACATTACACCATATCAGGGTCACACCTCTGACGAAGCTACCTCTGTCAGGAGCCCAGTCGCGCTCTTGGCACATCCCTAACGCTACCTCCACCATTACAATTCCAGACCGGACACTGGGTTCTTCGTTCAACCCTTATGTCTGACCTCGAGCGGTATATCAGCGATAATGCACTACAGGTACGTGTTTACAACTGACGCGGCTAGCCCTAAATTAATACTGCTTCTCTCCTAGTTCTTCGGCCTCTCTGACCGGAGTATCGTTGACTATGTTGTAGCTTCAGGTGAGTAGACTATTGGTCTTGTTGCATAAACCGCCACTAATATGATCGCAGCATCTTCCGCCAAGTCCGCGGAAGGTCTTTTCTCGTCACTCAATGCGTCGGGTTTGCCAAACACGCCGGATGCCCAACGGTTCGCGCAGGAGGTCTTCTCGCGTGCACCTCGCAAAAGCAAGCACAAGAAGTCGTCGGACGTCTCGCGAAAACAAGCAGAGCAAGACGCAAAGGCACTCCACGCGCGCAAGTTTGACTTCCTGCTAGATGAGGACGACTCCAGGGTAGTTGAGGTGGGCTCGTCCAAAGGCAAGAAGGAGAAGAAGGAAAAGAAGGAGAAGAAGAAGGAGAGGCACCTTCGAAAGCGCGAGGGTGATACGCGTGAATGGGAGAGTGATGAGGAAGAGAAAGCGCGTAAGCGGCCACGACAGGACGACTACGACGATGGGGATGGGTCGCGGTGGGAAGAAGATCGAGAGCGGCGGGACGAGGATATCGAGTTGCCAGAGGATGAGGAGGCGCGGAGAGAGCGGGAAAGAATGGACGACCTACGCGAGCGCGACGAGTTTGCAGAGCGTGTACGCGAGCGGGACAAGGAGAAGACGAAGAAAGTGGTGGAGGATCGGTCGTCGAAGAACAGCGGCGCGGCGGCGGAGGCGGCAGAGCGACGACGACTAGCGGACGACTCAGAGGCACGGTTGCGGGCCATGCCTGGACTTCGCGAGCACTCTAGGCAAGAGTACCTGACCAAGCGCGAGCTTCAACAAATTGAGCTGCTCAAGCGCGAAATTCAGGACGACGAGGTACTTTTCCATGGCATGAAGATGACGAAGCGCGAGAAGCAGGACTTTGAACGCAAGAAGGAACTCCTTCGTCTGGTCGAGGAACGGCTGAAGATCGACGACAAGTGGGAAGGCTACCAGCTACCCGAGGACTACCTCACGGAGCAGGGCAAGATCGACAAGAAGAAGAAAGAGAATGTCTTGTACAAGCGGTACGAGGAGGCCAAACCCAAGGACGACCAGTTTACCACCGATGTTGACCAATGGGAGGCAGCGCAGACCAGGCACAGTACGTTCAAGGTTGGAGCCATGGACAAGTCTGAAATTGTCGACGACTACGAGTATGTCTTCGACGAGAGCCAGACTATCAAGTTCGTCATGGAGTCGACGCTCGGTGGCGAAAACACAATGAGCGAGGCGGACAAGTTGCTCCAGCAGCAGATCGACGAGGCAGAGAAACGGGGTGAGTCCATTCGCCCGTCTCTATTTTGACAACCAGCTTAATGTTATCCCACAGCCAAAACTATCGACGAAACTCGAAAATCATTACCTATATACCAGTATCGCGACCAGCTACTAGAGGCCATCAAGGAGCATCAAGTCCTCATCGTCGTTGCTGAGACCGGTTCGGGGAAGACTACTCAGCTCCCTCAGTATCTCCATGAGGCCGGGTACACCCAAGGCGGCTTGAAAGTCGGGTGCACGCAACCACGTCGAGTCGCAGCGATGTCGGTTGCTGCGCGTGTGGCCGAGGAAATGGGCACGAAAGTCGGCTATGAGGTCGGCTACTCGATCCGTTTCGAAGACTGCACGAGCGACAAGACAGTGCTCAAGTATATGACCGATGGCATGCTCCTCCGCGAGTTTCTTACAGAACCTGATCTAGCCGGTTACTCCGCATTGATCATCGACGAAGCGCACGAGAGGACACTGAGTACGGATATTCTATTCGCTCTTGTAAAGGTTCGCGTTCACCTCAGACTCTCTGTTCCACTCCAGGCTGTTGACGTATTCCCGTAGGATATCGCAAGATTCAGGCCGGAACTGCGGCTCTTGATCTCCAGTGCGACGATGGATGCTGAGAAGTTTAGCGAATACTTTGACGAAGCTCCCGTCTTCTACGGTAAGCATCGTGTTCTACAGTTGTATGACAGCACTCTGACACTTGCATAGTCCCTGGTCGTAGGTATCCTGTTGACATTCACTACACGCCCCAACCGGAAGCCAACTATCTGCATGCGGCGATCACCACGGTTTTCCAGATCCATACAACTCAACCGAAGGGCGACATTCTTGTGTTCTTCACTGGCCAGGATGAGATCGAGGCTGCGCAGGAGAACTTGCAAGAGACAGCTCGGGCCCTTGGAAACAAGGTCAAAGAACTCATAGTATGTCCAATCTACGCCAACCTTCCGAGTGACATGCAAGCGAAGATCTTCGAACCTACACCGGAGGGTGCACGCAAGGTGGTCCTCGCAACGAATATCGCCGAGACATCTATCACGATCGATGGCGTGGTATTCGTTATTGACCCCGGATTCGTGAAGCAGAACTCGTACAACCCGCGTACTGGAATGTCATCACTGGTAGTTGTTCCGGTAAGCCACTCCTTTCGCGTCTTCGAGCTTAGGTTTCTCACATAACCTCTCAGTGCTCGCGTGCATCTGCGAATCAAAGAGCTGGCCGTGCTGGTCGTGTCGGCCCCGGGAAGGCGTTCCGTCTTTATACCAAGTGGGCGTACTCCAATGAGCTCGAGGAGAACACCGTTCCCGAGATTCAGAGGACAAATCTAGGCATGGTCGTCTTGCTGCTGAAGTCTCTCGGTATTAACGACCTCATCGGCTTCGAGTTCATGGACCCACCGCCTGGAGAGACACTGATGCGCGCGCTCGAGTTGTTGTACGCACTTGGTGCACTGAACGACCGTGGCGAGCTTACGAAGCTTGGGCGACGGATGGCCGAGTTCCCTGTGGACCCAATGTTGTCCAAAGCTATTATCGCCAGCGAGAATTACCAGTGCACGGATGAGGTGGGTTGCGTCGATTTCGAAACGATGAAATAGTTCGCTAACGAAAATCTGTAGGTTCTGACCATCATCTCGATGCTCCAGGAGTCTTCGTCGTTGTTCTACCGACCAAAGGACAAGAAGCTGCACGCAGACCAGGCCCGACAGAACTTCGTCCGGACCGGCGGAGATCACTTCACGCTATTGAACGTATGGGAGCAGTGGGCGGAAACAAACTACTCCCAGCAGTTCTGTTACGAGCAGTTCCTCCAATTCAAGAGCTTAAGTCGAGCACGCGACATCCGGGACCAGCTCGCAGGCCTGTGCGAGCGTGTGGAGATTGTCGTCGAGAGCAACCCAAACACGAACGACATCACACCCATCCAGAAAGCGCTCACTGCAGGCTATTTCTACAACACGGTGGGTTTCAATGCTCCTGCAGCGAGATGATGATCGCTAAGCGCTTCTCCGTTACAGGCCACCCTGCAGAAGAGCGGCGATTCGTACAGGACGCTCAAAACAAACCAGACAGTGTACATCCACCCGTCGTCCGGCCTGTTCAACCACACGCCCCCGATCAAGACCGTGTTGTACTACGAACTTGTCATGACGTCCAAGTCGTATATGCGGCAGGCGATGGAGATCAAGCCTGTGTGGCTCATGGAAGGTAGGCACTCTCAAACTATGTTGTGGACTCTTGAGCGTCACCGACTGACAATGATATTCACTACAGTTGCACCTCATTATTTCAAGGCCGCCGACCTGGAACAGCTTGCATCAGGCGACAAGAAGATGCCGAAGGTGGTCGGGAGCAAAGGAGAAGGCGCTGCTGCATCTTGACCGGCGACCAGCCGTGCTGTGATTTATTGCAGTTGTATATTTTGTCCAGATATTCCACATTTTGCTGGATGCCACTATCATGGAGCTCAGTTAGTACTCAAAGTGGCCCCTCGTGAACTTGACTTGCCCCGAAGGTACGTGCGTCAAGGCCTGAGATTTGAAAGCCTTGATATGCTCTAGTTCCGACAACACCAAACGTGTTCCCACCAAGCTCCCACGCCTCTCAGCCTCGTCTCAGCGTCTTGACGCCTAATGAGGAAGTTCTAAATAGAGGCCCGTGGAGGAAGATGGACCACGACGTCACCTGGTTCAGAGTACTACTAAGCCGTAGTTCATGTGAGCCAAGGTATGTATGCCGCGGAGTATGAGCGATGGGGCTAGCTCCTATGGCATTGCCGGACTGGACCATGGCAAAGCGCTGGGCTCGTATATATGCATCTCAATGGATTCATTCCCACTTCCTACCCAACCTCGTACTTCTGAGTTTGGGCTTACAACACATTTCACACGCTCTCCTAACACTATCCACCATGACCCCTAATGTACCCCCGCTCCCGCCGACAATCACCCAGGGCCTTCTGAACCTGCCAGGTGCGACTTTCGCCACGAAGAACACGACAGAACGGCTCCTTGAAGAAGACAGGCGAAAGCATCACTGCTATTGGGGAAGAATTGGCTTCCACAACCATCTCAGTCATCAGTCAGTGTCCCGTCTTTGGCAAGGCCTACGCTCACTCTGTGCCCATGTACCAGCATCCTGGCAGCATATGATCTTGGTGCGCCGGAAGCATTACTTCAGAAGATCTACGATGTAGAGGAGAAGGAAACGACGGCTGGAATCCATGAATTTGGACGGCACGGCGCGAAAGAGGAATCATTTCAAGGAGATGTCACCTTCAAAACATGGAGAAATCACTTAGGTGATGCGATGTGAGTGGTGCCATAACCGTTGTCTTGTCCGTGTGTTTACCGGCCCTCACAGGGCCTACTCAGCGTATGTTGAATTCTTCGAAAAGCAAATCGCAATGTCGGGCGTCGGCCAGGTCCTCGAACAGTATGTGTTCTCGCCAGCAGCGAACGACAACGAGGTGTATATGCTCTTGAGATTTGTTGCGGGAGTGTATGTATCCATTCGTAAACTCATTCTGGAGAATTAGTCGACTGACGTTGTAACTATTGGATAGGATGCACCCTTTGATTCAAACAGGGGTCAGTCCGTGGTCAGGTTATTGACGATGACGTCATTGACCGATAGCTCACAGTATGGTGTCGAGTTTGGTAGTGATGCAATGGTCGCACAAGGTCAGTTATGTACCTACTACCAAGCTCAGCGTGACCCATTATCCTTCTCTTCAGCTCTAGCCCAGACTGCTGTACACAAGCCATTCCGACCCGAAATCTTCGACCTTCACACACCTGCCTCCAAGGATCAATCTTCTGGACACACTAATAAAGAACACTGCCAACCTTTAGCAGGGCATTCTCTGCTTTATATCCTCAGACAGGCCTATGACTCTGATGTCATGAAGCCCGTTATGCCTTACGACCCGGATGCATTTATCTCCAAACGCTTTACAGACGCGTGCACCGACGGTCGTCCCGAAGAGATCCGTCGCCTCGCCGCTCTCTGGCAAATCGACACCTCGGACCCCGCACGTGCACAGGTGGCCTTGGACGAGAAGGTCGAAGAGCTCATCTGGACAACAACCTTGCTACTCGTTGGTTCGGGCCGTCGCGGCCACAGCCCGCGACTGGACTTCTTCCTCATGCATCTTCTCAACGCATCACTTTTTATACCGTCCCTCCTCGCGGCCATTCCATCGACGCAGTCCAAGGCAACTCTTCTACGGACGTTCGTCCCTGTGCTGCTCCTCACGCTCCTCATTCGCGGGCGCCCGCGCATCGACGCCGACCTCGTGATGTCGTACACAGATGTCCCGCGCCCACCTAGCGTCGAAGGCTCCACGATCGCGGTCCCCAGTGCCAGCGCAGTAGGCGACGCGCGCGAGGATCAAGAGTACAACTCATGGCCTGCGATTCTTGCTTCGGTCGTCCACGCCCCAGACGCGCACACACTCAAGGCCGTTCGAGTGTTATACTACGGCGCACAACGGTACGGGCAGACGCCCCCTGGTGCGGTCATTGGCGCATTTGATGAAGAGGGCCGCGAGACGCACCCAGGGATGTCGAAAGTCGACGGATCGGTGTTCATACGTGCTGCAGGTGTCGTGATGGGCACCCTCGGATGGGTGACGCATGCACAAAAGGCGGGGAGCTGGGACAGAAGCGCGTTGGGATGGGATGGTGCCTGGAAGAGTGACGAGAACTAGGGTTGGGCTGTGTACAAACTACGAGTTACGTTCTCAACGGAGCTTCTAATGCTTCAAGCTGCTTTAGGGCGCGGGGGGCATTGCCTCATTTTGAGCTTGCGAAAACTCGAGGAGAAGTCCGCACACATGGCAAACTCTCCGTTAACACCATCGCGTGTATGGGGGAAAGTATTCCTTCCTCGTCAGTTTTCACAGACATCTGTCATCTCCACTTTACCCCAACTTTTCGAGGGTGTAAGATGTGGCAATGCCCGCCGTGGGGGCGAATGGTCTGAGTTCAGTGCGATGTGGGGTTTACGTGATGTAACGTCGTTAGAAGTCGAGGATGTCAGTCGCGCGCACCGTGACTATGGCTATAAAATGGAAGATGACACGCTTTGCATGACGAGGTGAGTCGCGACCCTACCTTCAAGTTCCAGAACGTGAACAACTTGAACTGAGCCTCCGGGGTTGATCTGAGAGAAGCTCTCTGCACGGATGCATCTGCCCCAGACTCGGATACTATACCTCCGCGTGGATCCTGTGGTCGACATGCCCTGCTTGGGTCGTGGAGTCCGCGCTTCGGCGGACAGGAGTTCGCCGGTGGCCCCCACACACCAGGGCTTCCTACTTTTTCGGTCGCCACAAACGGGTTACAGGAATGGATTCGCGAAATATATGTTGTGTGAGCCTCAAAAATAGAAATTCAAAGAGAGACGTAGAAGAGTAATCAGAAACCTATATTCTGGGCGCTGGGGCCCCTGACCAATCAGATCCACTTTTCGGTAACCCCAAAACAACAATTCATTTAGTCACGAGAAGCGTTCCCAGAATACAGGCTTCTGATTACTCTTCTGTATCTGTCAATTTGTATTTCTGAGGCTTACACAAGCTGTATTTCGTGAATCCATTTTTGTAACCCGTTTGTGGCGACCGAAAAAGTGGGAAGCCCCGTGTGCCACTGGCAGTTCTCTCCAATCTTGCTCCGTCTCCCACCTCCCTGTGCCCTTCCCGAAGATCGCGGACACGAAGACACAGAGGCAATGGCCGACCGCCCGCGCGCAGTTGCCAGGGTGAGACGGCGCGCGCAAGCGAATAGGCAGCTTGTCGGACGGATATATCATGTTGAGACGTGACCCCTCTGTCACCAAATTGCATGTATCGTGCGGTCCGAAGGTGGCGTGTGTCTTCTCGGGAGGTCTCTTTCTTCGACGCCCCACGGACCGTCCGTTTTGGGCAGTAGTAGCACGGCTTGAGCGACTTCGTGGAGATGATAGACATTCCTCTGTCACGAAATTGCGTAGTGACGTGCAGTCGGGAGGTGGTACGTGGCTTCTCAGACGGTCTGGATTTCTACGATAGCTCACGTACCGTCAGACTCTCGGATTATAGGCCCGTCCAATAGCACGGCTAGAGGGCCTTGCGAAACGTTATATAAACTCGAGCTCAACAGGGGCGTAATCAAGTTCCCCTCTCCTCGCATCTGCGTTCGCTGCTCGCATTGCTGCCTACTCTGTCCCAAGTCACCGCGAGCTACCGCCGTTCGACTACACAAGCAACGTTTAGTCTTTCGACGCCATGTGCACCGACGAGAATGGCGCTCCGCATGTCCTCGTCTACGTGAACGCACAGTTGGAAGCGTTACATCGGAGTGCCCAACACTGCCTAGAAGCGCATCACGGTTCTAGGCTACGTTCAGAGCAAGACAGTACGTGGCATTTACGTCCGGATCCGACGATCTGTTTGTGACTGAGACTTGACACAAGAACACTTCTATGCTCTGGCCGAGTATACCGTCGTCAAAGGAGGCAGCGCTTTCCACGCAACGTTTGACAAGCCTGTCCTAGAATTCATTTGCAGTCACAACGTCCTACTCCACCTCACCCTCGCGACAAGCTATGTACGACGCAATGGGCGAGTAATAATCCCCCCCCTACGTTCACAGGAGTTGACCCCACTACTGTTCAGACAAGAGATCGAGTTTCCTAAGAACATCCGGTTGTCCTACAGGGTCGGCTTTGGTACCCAAGTAGTTGCCGGGGATGGCTTGATCATCGACAACTACGGGAGCACGGTCCATCTCGTCGTCCTCGATCTTAAGAGTATGTGACAGCGAAGTCGCCTAACTTCTCTTTGACTCATTTGCCTGCAGACGCAATGTTTGAACGGTCGGCGCCACAGATCAGCCCCGACCAGGACTCGCCTGAGAAGTACCTTGTCGAATACTTCGACCTCCTCCACGACGCGGGAAACCATGTTCTCTTTTCCCTTCCCCAATTCGGTCCTAGCGGCACACCAATGCAAGTGGATCATGCTCTCTATTGGCACGGACAATCGAAGCCCTTCTTGCGCGAAATTTATGGCATCACCTCGGAGCAAATCAATCTGGGCATCTCCTCTGCGTGGAAGAAGTCCTCCATGCTCGTCCGGGATAGTGGGTTGTCGATGGCTGGTATCGGTGCAGATTGGCGAGCAAGGAGCCTGGCGCAATTCAGCACTGCATTGTGGGGGCGGAACGCGTATGGCCGCTTCAACATGACGCTGCTCCCACCGGCTGTCAAGATCCTTTGCACGAAGGAGATCGTCATGACATTCGACATCAAGGAGCTCAACTTCCTCGGTAGCAGCGGGTGAGTGCGGGCCTTCCGCTTTGTTGATAGTCATGCTCATCTACATACAGGGCGCCCGTGAAACAATTCCGCGGGTGGAAGCTCGCTGTCGTCGTCAATGTGCTGTATGATACGTATAAGGGTGGTCATGCCTTCAACCTGCGACTTGACCTCGCCCACGGTTGGTAGCCGTTGCTGTCGCCTCAAGAACTTAGTATTGATTCTCTCTACAGGTGCTCGCTATCTACACGTCGAGTCGGCATACCCCGGACTTACAGAGGGCGACGAGGAAGACGAAGAACGCTTAGATGGCCTCATCAGTTTATTCACAGAGGAATATCTCCAGATCATAGTTGACTCGCACCACGTCATAACCCCCCCAGCGCCACCCGTCTGCGTACCCCGGCGCCCTGGCCCTCCTGGCAGGACAATCTACGACACGCAGATGCACGGTTTCGACTTGGTATTCGCTGCTTCTCAAGATTCGATAAACTCCTCGCTTGCTACCTTGTTCACGACGTCACTTCGCCTTCGAAAGTGGACGTACAAGGACACCTTTAGAGCCAAGTTCCGACCCATGACGCTCCGTCTCCTTACCTCCAACTCTGCGCTTGTCTGGGTTCACTTACAGAGCGCCTCCATTCGTATTCAGCCATCAGGCTCGAAAACCGACAACGAGGAATACCAACTCAGCGACTGGGGTCTTGCGTTCGAAGTTGATATCAAGGTATGCTCGCAAACGGAGCTAACAGGTGGTCCATCCGAAAGGCACCGGAAGACATTCGCTTTCCAAACCCACGGCGATCGGGAAGATCGAGTCCTACAACACATATACCTCGATTTTGAACGTAAGTGCTCTTCCTCCCTGCCGCTTTACGACTGCATTCTTATCCTGCATATTCAAAGATGCCCGGTACCTGCACACGCACTCAACTTTCGGTAACATTGTTGTCGGTGAAGAACACGATCAGAACTTGGCGCTCTATCTCCAAACGACCACAGATTCCATCACCAAGTATTACTTCCCCGATATTTGCAAGGACGCCCTCCACGTCATCTATAGTATTCCTGTCTGGACGTCGTCCCCGAAACCCAACGACAACCTCCCGTTGTACGCATTCACAAGCCTCGCGTTCCACACCTACTCCGAGATCGAAGTGACCCGTCAGAACTGGCCGCATATCCCTGCGGGCACGGAACCGGCCCTCATCGTGTTCGGCATGACCGCCTTCAGACCTATGCCCTCGTCGCGCCTCGATGTCTCCACAAGCTGGATCTCTGGCTCCTCTCTCTGCACAATCGGCGTTTCCCACCGCGTCTTTACCCACGAACGCCTTCTCTCCTTACTCTCTCGCGTCAACGCTCTCACCACGCTCATCCCACTCAACTCTGGGGCCGGTGATAGTCTTGAGCAGGCCTTCCTCAATCTCCGTCTTCAATCTTGGGCCGACCACGAGCACGGAAAACACCGCCCGTGCATGTTCGAGCTCCAGCATTCAGAAGAGCGTGTTCGGCGATACCTGTGGAAGTACTCCGAGGAGTGGAAGTACGACCGCCGGGGAAACAGCAGCATCCCGAGTGCGAGCTACGAAGTCTCGTGTAAGTGACCGCAACCCGCCTGCCGCCTGGCGTGGATGACTGAAATATCCCTACGTCTTTAGGTGCTACGCAAAATCACGTCGAATTACCCACTGCCCTCACGTCGCAGGGGTCATTCAGCATCAACATCGGCGGGAAAATAGACCTCAGCCTAACGCTCAGGACCACTACAGCCCAGTGCACGTACGTTCACAAACGCCCTCTCTTTCTCCTCAGACTTCTCATAGGTTTACCTTCTCAGCGCACAAGCCTCAGTGACGTGGTCCGCCTGTATCATCATTCAGGCCACTGCAGGCACCGGCGTTTTCAAGCTGGATACGACCCGCTCCAGTGATCCCTCTTTCACCACGCCAGTCTTCTCTGGGGAAACTGCGCACGCCAACGCCTTCCAGAAGGTGGACCTACCGGGGCTGTTGCGCAAGGCCTTCGCCTCCAAGACGAGCTCCCAGCTGGTGGGTGTCGACGCACTCAGACGCGAGCTCCACGCGTTCGAGGGTCCATGGCCCTACCTATGTCCGACCGCTGGGCCGTACACGCTTGGGAGCCCCATGCTGAACGCCGCGAGCGACGCCCTGTTCGAGCTCCGCCCGCATGCTGCCCCGTCTGTCGGTGGAGGTGATCCTGCACTCGCGACTTCTAATGGCGTTGGCGCGAGGCGATTGAGGAACGCTAGGAAACGGTAGAGCAGGGGTGGGCTAGGTCCACGGCGTATCCCTGTCTTTGCATTTTCCATCGGAGACGAAGCAGAAGTAAATCGATTACTGTACTTGTACGATGTATACTGCCCAGAAGCAATCACAGACCCATATCTTGCGCTTGAAGCTAGGGCCACCTAACGCTATTCGCCTCTGATTGAAAAGGGTCAAATTTTTAGGTGTCATATCTTTCGTTCGAGATGTATCCTCGAGACATCACTGCTGTCCAGCGGCCTCAGGTATAAGTATGGGTGTAACCTCAGATGATCAGTTTGTTGTCTGTTTTCGTTTAGTAGATGGACTGTAACGACTATGGTGAGGTAAATGGGTCTACAGAAAGCTTCAGAGTTCGAAGCGTGAGTGGAGAGCTTCCCTACACAACGCCCACGTGACACGACTGTCGGTGGCATGAGGATGACTAGGTGGCCGAGAAATGACTCGGCGGCCTACGTACGCTACTAAGATTCTGAGTGTATTAATCGCCATCGAACTCCTTTGATCCCCAACGCCGACCGGACATGATTGACGTTTGCGTCTTGGGTTTTGGAGGTACGTAAGCGGGGTGTTGCTTCAAGTTGTTCCTGTATTAACACAGCTGATTCCCGAACATAATACGTCATATAACAGCCATTGGCGCTCTCTATGCGTACGCTTTACATAGGACCGGTGAAGTGAGAATCACAGCCGTGTGCAGGTATGCTACGCAGACGCATACTGTGCATAGTGCTGATATCTCAAACCATCTTCGAAGATCCAACTATGATGTCCTCACAGGTTGTATGCATGCGTCCTCGAATCCTCAGCTCAGTCTGACCACCATCCCTCTCCCTCTCTTTACCAGGACCTGGGCTGAATATAGAATCCGAGCAGCTAGGATCCGATCCCTCTTGGAGGCCATTTAGAGGTACGTTCCCAAGTCCCACTACCCGTGCCGTTAACAGGATCGTGCGGTACTCAGCTCCCCCCCAGTTGTCCGCACAGTCGCGGAGGCAGCTGACAGGCCCTACGCCTACATCATCTGCGCGTTTAAATACGTCCCTGAAGTCACGACCACCCCCGCGCTCCTTGCACCCCTGCTCGCCGCGCTCACCCACGACGCACCTCGCCCGACGACGTTCGTCCTCCTCCAAAACGGCATCGGCATCGAAGACGACCTCCTCGCCGCGCTTGCAGCTACCACCACGCCCGCGGCGGTGATCTCCGGATGCTGCTGGGTCGACGTCACAGCTGTAGACGGAGGGCGCAGAGTCGTGCATACCGGGACCCGTCAGCGGCTCGTGCTGGGGTACCACCGCCCGCCTCTCTCAGATTCGGAGGCCGCCCCGGCATGGTTCTCCGACGACACGTCCAAGAAGTCGCTGGAAGATCTGTGCTCCCTCTTCCGTGCGGGAGGTTCCGTGACCGACGCCGCGCCCGACGCGGACATCGCCCGGTGGCGTAAAGTCCTCTGGTGAGTTCTTGCGCACCGCCCAGCGCCGCACGCAGCCAGGCGGGAATAGCCCAAGGCCTCGGCCGCTCCGCACATGCTAAGCTGACCCCCCGATCTCTGCGCATCGTGATATGCAGGAACGCATCTTTCTCCACTCTCTGCACCCTCACACGCGCGGATGTGGGCGCCGTGCTGGCGCACGAAGCTTCGCGCGCTGCGCTCGGCGATATCATGCATGAGGTGCTCGCCGTTGCGCGCGCATCGCTCGCGCCGTCACCAGCGGTGGATGAGGTCCTTGCGGACACCGTCGTCGACGAGATCATCTCGCAAGAGAACCCGGAGTCGGTCTTTCGCCCATCGATGCTCGTCGACCTTGACTGCGGACGCCCAATGGAAGTGGAGGCCATCGTGGGTGGGGTGTTGAAGCGAGCGCGGACGCACGGGGTGCCGACGCCTAAACTAGACTTAGTGTATGCGGGTTTGTCGGTGATCCAGGGTGGGTTGCTGAAGAAACCATAGCGGTGTCACTACAAGGCGAAGCGTCCAACGATTGTATTCACTGGATGGGTTATATCTCGTACACAACGTTTTCGATGGAGCATGCTAACGATCGTACACAACACTCGATGTTTTGCAAGACACTTAAGCCCAGCACAGGACACGGTAGTTCTGCGCTCTGGTATTAGCTAACAATGGTTACTTGGGGAGAATCAGAACACACCTTGACTTCCTTCTCGCTCTGCGCATAGGGGACGAAAGCAGCACTGAGGTGAGGGCTGCACTTGCCGGGGACGATCGCGTTATTGTAGTGGCCCTGGGCGATGAACAACGGGGTGCCATCCGCCTCACGACCGCCCTCAACGGGGCGCGCGTCGAATTTCTCAAGGTCGAAACGCCCCTCCCAGTCGACCCAGCGGACGGCACGAGAGTCGCCTACAAGAACCTCGAACTTCGGCAGCTGTCACGGCACACATGCAGTTGAGTTTCCGAGCGTTGGGGACCGGGACAAGTACTCACATGGATTTCCTTGTGACCGTATCCAATGACGCCACCCTTCTCAAAGATGTTCGAGGCCTTGCCGATTTCTGCGGCGATGTGATGAGATAGTGAAGAAACAACGTTGAGACGGGGAAAGACAACTCGTGAGACTTACGGAGACTGCCCTGATGCCGAAGGCATGTCAGCGTTTACGCTCACTCCGCAGATTCACTATCCCCGACTGACCTCGTGGAAGCCGCGGCAGATGTAGTGGGGCGTGCCGTGCTCCTCACCGCCGGTAATTGCGATGTTGGTCGGGACGTTCTTGCCGTCTACCAGGATCCAAGTCACAGGAGCCCGAGCCCTACCCTCGTAGAACTCGCGTGTGCGCTGGTCGGCATCGTGAAGCCAGTTTTGGAGAGCCCACACGTGCGCCTTTTGCTGTCGGAAGCATCAAGATAGCGTTAGCCAAGGTGCCCAGCCTGACGAAGCGGCACGTTCGCGCGCGCACGAACCTGTTCTTCGCTCTTCTCGTGGTGCTTGTATGCGAAGTAGCCCGCGCCGAGTGCGGCGAGCCCGGCAACGAGGCCACCTCCGATCTGGAACACGGTGATGAACAAACGCCGCCGAGAGCGAATATGGTGATGATGGGTGTGACCGACCTCGATCTGCTTCTTGCGTTCGTCGCTGAGAGAGTCCCAGCCGTGCTTGCGCTCCTCCTCGTGGATGGGAACTTGCTGCTCGGTGTGCTGGTTCCAGGGCTTCTCTTCACCGCTGGGCTGACAACCCCCGCCGCCTTCATGACGAGGAGGTTCATAATGCTCAGGGCGGTCGTGGTACTCCTCGGGCAAACGCGACCAGAGGGCGGGGGTCGCGGGCGGCTCCCATCCACCCTGAACAGTTACCAGATACGATCAACGTTATGCAATCTTTCGAAGGTAACTACGACCTTACCTGCGACTGGTGGGCTTGGATGATCTTGTACTTGTGCCCTGAGGGCGTAGCTCTAATTAGCGTCTGGGAAAGAGGTTGTATGTTATGAGACTTGCCTTGGTACTCAACAACAGAGCCAAGGTCGTACTGGGTTCCGGGCTCCCACTCGTAAACCATTGTGAGGATGTCTGGACGTAGGTGGGGTGGTGGGTGGGAGGTGGGGCAAGGCGCGGTGGGGGCCAGCTAAGAAAGTGGAGGTTTATATAATGTTAGACACTCTCGATGACGCTCAAGACCCTCTGGGGAAGGTGCCGCGCAGCCGCCAAGGGACCAAATATGTGCAGGGAAGTGCGGCGATGATCAGATTGCGCAGAAAGGGCAGTACACGTGCGGGGCGAATGACGGTCGTTCCGAGTGAGTTGACCATCTCTGTGTGCTATCCATAGTGTCGGATACATGAAATGGGGCGCACGGCACGGACGGTCTAGAGTGTCGAGATGGTCGCCGCCCGCGGCGGAGATGCGATTGTCAATGCATAAATGAGATACGAAGGCCCATGCTCACGTCGGAACGTAGACCCCTACAGGTACATTGCAGCTTCGACATCACCCCTACCCCACACCTCAAGGCTTGTGGGGCGATCACGGAGGGGGCCGTCCCCTAGATATTACAACGCGTTGTTCACTTACTCCACCTCCCTCCGACCTGTGGTGCTGTATAACTTCTGTGCCAGGATATAATGCTCCACACCCATGCCTCATTCAGCTATCTTCTCGTGCGATGCGATGTTCCTAGATTGGCTTCAAAGTCTGGCTGGGAACTTGATCTTCAAGAGTGGGAATCTTTCTTCACGGCGGACACGAGGTTGAGGCACGAAGGGAATGAGCGGATTAAAAAGGTCCGAGAAAAGCAGGGATCGATAGAAGTGTGTCGAGTGGTTGGGGGAGCAAGGCACATGGAGGGTGCGGAAATGAGTGCAGGCAGTAGACGCCGAATGTCACTTCGAATTCGGGAGCAGTGTTCCGGTCGCCTATATACTGCAACCTACTTCGAAGTGCTTCGAGCTGCGTTCATACAACCTGAGCAGCCTACTTGACTCGAAGAGGGTTTCTGTAAAATGGTGAAATGGTGATCTCGTGACGCCACTATCTGTGCGAGTGGCGAGCGCATCACATCTCTACAACCAGCTGTGCGAGGTGTGATGGAAGTAAGAGATCAGCGCACACCCGCCGGGGCTGAAACGTAAGAAATGAGGGTGGAGAAGCGGCAAGGAAGTGAGAAAAAAATTGGATGCGCCTTCGCGCGAGCACTCGAAGAGACGGTTTGACCGAAAGCTGGATGACGAGGAGATCACGAAGCTACACCACCCTCGGAAGGGATCACAGCCACGTGTGGATGTGAAGGGTGAGCTAGCAGTATGGGCGCTTGGGGAAAGGATTTCGATGGCGGCCAGATTGGTCGGGGCACCGTAACAGCCTCAGCATCTCTACCAGCACCGACAACGACCCCACCCACCTCTCTCTTGCCCTCTGTCTTTCTTTTCGTCCCTTCACGCCACACCGCTTATTCTTCCTCCCCTTAATCTCTTTTGTTCTTTCCCGAACGTACTTATTACACGCCCTCGGATCGACTCCACTTCACCCGTAACCGCCGTGCCGGAACGACATCATTCACCATGGCCTCTCCCTTCGAGCATTCCCCAGAGCCTTCCCCGCTTAACACCCGCTTCCTCATCGACCCGGACCACGACGATGACCACAACTCCGAGCCGCACTTTTCCGACGGCGACACCGCGTCTGCTCGCTCTATCGCCCTGTCCTCTCCACCCCGCTCGCCCCGCGACTCCGCAGCACTAGGAGTTTCTCAACCACAAGAGCCAGCCATTACGCCGGTCACTCTCGTCCGCCAGAGCCTGTCCCTAGCCGGACTTAGCAAGCGTAACACCGTGGACACGGAAAGTTCTCCGAGCTCGGAGATGGATGGAGACGGAGACGACAGAAGCTTCTTCGCGCGGAAATATGACGAAGGCGAGTCGCCACTGTCCAGCGTGCCCCCATCCGTGCACGAGATAGAGAAACCTCTGTCTACGCCGCTGCCTCCGTCACTGCCTCCTTCTGCCACACTTCCGCCTTCCGCAACGCTTTCTACAACTTCGCGCTCCTCTTCGGGTGGCCTCAACCACCTCAAGAGTGATACGGACAGTATCGCGTCGTTTGGTTCCGCATCGACATCATACTCCAAGAAAGCTCGCCCAGAGTCACTCCTTGTGCAGCCGTCTAAGAACCCGTTGGTTCTAGGCATTGCCCTGGTAGACTTCAACCACTTGGTACGCCATTACGCACTCCGTCAGTCGTTGTTTTTCATCCTTCTCCGGCTGTAGGTTGGCCCCAAGATAGAGTTCTCACGGGGAGAGATCTTCGACGACGAAGAAATCGCTAAAATCCTTCCATTTCTCGCCCTTCCTGATGGTGCCCATTTGGTGGGTTGCATTAGTCCGTAATGCCAGAGCTTCTCTGAACACACGTGATCAGACGACTGAGGATTACTCTTACTTCCACTTGGTCCCGTCAATCCCGAACCCCTCAACCGTCTTTGGCATATCATGTAATCGCCAAATAAGCTCCGCAGACTTATTAGTCAAAGCTCCGGATGTCACTCGGTCGACAGTTCAGAAGGCCGTTGTGGTGCTCGCGTCGAAGCCCGTGTTTGGGCCTATACGGTATGTGTACCTGATTCGCATGGTCTGTATACTTTGTGACCTTGTTGTCCATTGACAGGGATCGATTGGGTGTTATCACAAGAACACTCTTTTCGCAACGAGACTTCACGGATACGAGCATCTTAGACGCTTTCTACGCGTCGTTAGAACAGTCACTTGGTGGCCAGCTGACGGAGAGTGGCTTGTACATGGGTGAGTACCTAATGTTAAATCCACTATCCGATGAGCTCAACTCATGCTATGTAGGCACCAGCCTCCGGGAGTTGGTCCACAACTTCCGGCAAAGGACCCTCATTCTGGTCAAGGCGCTCATGCTCCAGAAGAAGGTCAGTTGCCATCGCGAGTTTGCCGAGGAGTCGCGTCTTTGACAACTTTGACAGATTATGTTCTTCGGCCACCCAGTTGAACGCTTATGCACATACCAATACTCTCTGGTGACTCTCATTCCGGGTCTTCTTCAGAACCTCGATGACTGCGGCTCTCCGCCTCTTGCATATCGCGCTTCTACGCTTTCTCGACCAAACTCGCTGAAGACGTCTGATCCGAAGAGTATGATGGCGTACATGGGACTTCCTCTCGACCTTTTTGGCAAGGTACGAGCGTCATGGTTTTATCATTCGCGTACTAAATCTCACATCTCTATTGTCTAGGACGCGTTCTTCCAACCGTATCTGCCTCTACAACAGCTTGACATGCTCAAGGAAACTAGCTGTTGGTTGTGTGGCAGTACGAACTCAATCGTCACTCAACAAAAGGAGATCGACTTGCTCGTGAACGTACGTACTTGTTGGCATGGGTGTACGAACTTGCCTCACGAGTTTTCTCTCTAGATTGAGACCGGCGCTATTGAGTTCCGCAACCCTAACGTCGAACGTATGGTCGCCTTGACGGCTGCAGATCGCAAATGGATGGACGACATTGTTACGGACGTCAACGATGGATACAGCGAAGACCCTGAGATGACTGGCATGCAGTGCGTATTCCCAACTATTTCCAAGATTTACGGGCTCAAGTTTCGCGTAGTTTCAAGGGCAGTGATGACTATCTACGCCAGAAGTTCGAGGAATACATCATGGGCGCCTTATCCTCCGTGAAGTACACCGGGTTCCTCACCAAGGGCCAGAACAACGGTGTCGTCATCGCAGATGGGACGGGCGGTGACCCCAACTCGATGCAAGACTTCAACATGGTCTGGATACAAGAGTTCAAGAAGTCACATGCTTTCGAAGTGTGGGAGCGCGTCACGGACCCTCTCTTGTTCGACATCGTCGAGGCTAGGCATCCGTGTAGCGAGAAGCCATCTGTCGTATCCGACATCGGCCTGCGCCTATCCGAGGGTATCCAAGACCTCAAGCTGGAGCAGCAACTCGCACCTACGCGTGAGGCGATCTCACGTACCCTCGCCGCCGGTTCTACCAACTTCTTCAACGCCGTTGCGGGCGTGCGCGAGCGCTGGACGCAGTCGCGCCAACCCAGTATGAGCGTACCCACCCCTCCCCATGCAACAACGTCCGCATCCGCTCCCGCAGGCACACGCTCACCCTCCCCGCCGAAGCTCTCACGCGTGGACACAAGCTCCAGCATAAGCGCGTCATCGCTCATGACCCCCGACACGCCCACGACGCGTCGCGGGCTCCGTCCGCTGAGCATCGTCGGTGCGCAGTCGCTCCCGCAGCCGGAACCGCCAAAGCCGGCGACCTTCGGAGGATGGGGCGCAGGCATCGGCTCGTTCTTCTCCAAGGGGCGCGCGTCAGTGTCGTCCGTGGCGTCTGGCTCGAACGCGGGTTCGCGACCCCCGAGCGTCGCGAGCGTATCGGGCGTGTCGCGGGGGCCGTCGCCTGCACCGCCCGTCCCTCCACTGCCTGCGGGGATGGGCATGATCGGCGTCGGAGGCACGATTGAGAAGGATGTGCCGGCAGTGCCGAAGGACATGCCACCGATCCCGAAGGAGGTGCCCCCTGTTCCGAAGGAGTCTTTGGCGCAGCAGTCGGCTGCGGAGGCGGCAGCAGCTCAGGCAGAGCTGAAGCCGCGCAACTTGGACGACGCGCACGGCGGCACCGCGCTGGATGATGGCCATGTGGAGGTCTCGGGGGTCAAGGAGGTTCAGAAGGAGAAGGATGACGATGCGCAGTCGACAAACTCATCGGCCTATGTGATGGCGATGTGAGTTTACGACTCATGACGACGTTGACGGATCGGTTTTACGACCTTGATGACCGATGACCATATGTGGTTCCGGGTTCCACGCCCAGACGGTGCGAGGATGCTGTCTCTTTGTCGCTTCAGGTAATTTCGCCAGGCATTAGTCGGTAAATTATTACGCACCTCCCTCTCAATACCTACGATACATTTTCGCTTTCTTGTGGTGTCCTATACCCGGGACTAGAGCAGTTCAGCAGCTCTATAGTGTGATGGCTGATCCTTGTGAGCGAGGTTACAACGGTACGCCTGTAAACAATCAGTGTAAGGAGGATGGCTGGCCGAGGGCCCTCTTCACTGATCATGAATTGCGGCCACATTCAACAAGCGCTTATCCATTTCCTAAAACGCGTATGTGACTATTTCACGTGATCTAGTCACGTCCCAGCTTGTACGCGACGGCGGTCATAGGACTGTGTTGTCGTAGCCGCTGGTACTTGTTTACCCTCCTCACTTCTCCCTTCCCTATCCTCTCTCTGACTTATGGAATGCGACAATCAAGGACATGACATCCAAGTACTCCAATATGATGATGAAACAGTTCCAACCTCGGACCCAGAAGAAATGGAGGAGCATGCCGCATCCAGGTCTGATTATTGGCCTGCGGTCGCAAATCAGTACGGTAGAAGATACGCTCTGGTCAGCTCACCTGTGAAAGGCAGTAATCGTAGCGAACCACCGAGGAAACGTAGGAAGGTACGCTGCTGCCTGGTATTACCTACGCCCTGTGCTAACTTGTGTCAAGCTCGAGGAGCCTACCGATCACACGACTGCCTCCCCCACATCGCCCTTGCTGTCCCGTACCAACCTTCCCGACCCGCCTTCTACGCCAATATCTCCTCCGCGAAAACGCGCGACACCTGCTTCCCAACCCATTTCACGTGCCTCATCATTCATTGCATCGTCTCCTTCGCACTCGCCGCTCGCAAACTCCCTTCCTGGGGGCAATCTATACCCTGGAACATTCGACCACGTCGGGACTTCTGTGTCGGGTAGGGAAGGAAGCTCCTCGTCTTCGAAGAGACGATTACTACCTAGCCAGGGGAGTACACGCTCTCCTTCCCCGGACCCTCTCTTGCTCTTTACGCCTACCACACGCCTCGGAAGTCCGCGCTCACAGCAGGCTGGCGTATCTTCGCCAACTTCGTCTCCACTCACGCTCAGCCCATCCGCTGACAAGGGTGATCATGACCATAGCCCCCCCTCTCCAAGACCTTCGCCTCTGCCAGGCCCATCTCAGCAGCAGCGGCAACAGCAGCCCATCCCCCCTTCTGTCTTGCAAGAGCTCGCGCAGGAAGATGCCGATCAGTCACGCTATTCTCTTCGCACCAGGAACGCGAGACAGATAAATCCCTACCAGTTCGATAGTCGGATGTACAAACGACAAATGCGCGCGAACCCGGATGCCATCGTCAAGGTGGTCAGTCCTCCCCGTGCTGGTCGGCGGCAGCGTTCTGCAAGCAGGAGCCCACATGGCAATTCGTCGGGCGCGGAAGATGAATATCGCGCGGACGATGACGACGGCGCGGACGAGTCACAGACACAGAGACAATGGAAGGGAAAGGAGAGGGCCGTCGAGTCTGGAATGGTGGATAAAGGCGATGAAGAAGCCAGGCTTCCGGTGGCACTTAGGGAAGCATTGAGCAGCGACGAAGATCTCGATCTCGTGCAGCTAGTAGATAGGGAGAAACGTCGAAAGGAGAAGGAACAACGGCGCAGGCGGCACAAACCATTCCCCCTGAAGTCGAAGGATCTCCCGGGAGCCTCTTCTCATGCTGATTCTCCGGTACGAGAGTTGTTGTCCGTGCTCACAATGCTGCTGACGTCCCCACTCCCTCTCCCAGCAGTCCCCATCACCTATCCGTCCACGACCAAAACCCCGTCCTCGCCAACGGCAACCAGTTGAACCATCACCTACTCGTAATTCTCCAGACCCCGCATCTTCCCGAGTACCCTCCCGCATTTTGTCACCTTTACAACGCAGGTCTCGTTCTCCGCCCCCTGCCGACGACGACGTCTCAGGATGGGACGACTACCAGGACCAAGACCACCTCAACTTCTCTTATGCCGATAGCCCTACACGAATATCCCCCACACGCATGTCCCTAGCAAGCTCTCAGGGACGTCCTCCCCCCACATCGTCCGAGGTCAACGATCAGAGCTCCGACCATCTTGAAGATGATCACGACGACGTCTTGAGCACCGGGTCTCAGGGAAGCTCTCAGTCCGCAGATGATCTTGCCGTCAAGGACATGCATGCCTTGTACCGCATGATGCCTATGGTCATGGTCAAGAAGCTCGAAGCTCAACAGAAAGCAGCAGCAGCAACGGCCGCTGCTCGCGCTTCCGCGGCCGCCGCTCGAGAAAGCGAGGAAAATGACGGCCCTCTACGTCCTGGTGAGACGCGTAAGCGTATGCGGAAGTCGATATCGACGCACAGCATCCCCATTGTGGGCGACTCCGAGGAGTCCGATGTGGATATAGCTGGCTCGCGCGAAGCGTCCCCAGTTCGTCCTGGACCAGAGTTTCCCATCTTGGTGGTGTATTCCTCAGACGAAGAAGGGTCAACTCACTCGGCCATCGAGCCTATCGCTCATCAACCACGGCCGAAGTTCCGGCCCAGATCTAATAGCGCTGCCAGCACCTCAAAATCGCAAGACGATGCGATCTCGTTGAGCGATGAACGCGACGATAGTGAGGATAGCGATAGTGATGGGTTCGTGCGGACACGTCGCGATACACGGTACGATGGCGAGGCCAAGGAAGACAATGTTGTCGACCGCATGTTGTCGCGCACCGACGCCTCTGTTCGTCACCGAAAATCGAAGAGACGGCGGAAGAGAGGTCAGATTGGCCGTGGTGGCAGCGGAGGGGGTATGAGTGGAAGTCACGGGCGGAGGAAGGAAACTCAAGGCGGGAGCAGGAAGAGAAATCGTCAAGATGGGCTACATATCAAGACTGCTGGCGTGAAGCGGTATGGCTCGGGGCGTCAGACATTGCTGCCATTCGAACGCTTAGACAGTCCCGGGGCTGCCGAGATGGAGCAAGACCATGGTATGCATATGTCTAGTATTCATTAGTACTGCTGTCCTCACTAACTCTGGCGATTCTGTGTAGGAGATCCTCCGTCTCCCGCTCCTAACGAGACCAACTTTACTGGCGCTGAGCTCGCGCAAGCGAAAAAACAGAAGGCTGCTAAGAAGAAGCTGAAGACCGTCGGCTTGTATACTTTCGCGTCCGGCGCTACGCATCTAGTTTCCGGCAGGGCGAACGCCGACCCTATCACTGTGGACCAGGAAATCGCATCCGCACAAGGTCTAAAAGCTGCTTCCCGCGATCCCGGCCCCTCACGAACGAAGCCTCGCACACATACCCGACCTCGAGTTGGCGGTCGGGAAGCTCCGTTGGAGACGTTTTGGGTCCACGACGAGGAATACGAACAGGACGGATTCGTGGTTCCTGACAATCACGTTCATCGCCAGCCCTCTCGTGTCGACCGGGAGTTGGAACATGCACGCCGTTTCACCATCGAACTAGATGTACACCCACTTCCCGCCGGTGTTGCTTTTCCGGGCGCATCGTATCTCGGGCGCGGGTGGCTACATGAAATCATTGGTCTCCTTCCCGCTGTCACTGATCCTCCTAAACCACTACCGTGTTCCATGTTCGACTGCTACCTTCACCCTGAGATGTCAGTGGCGGATCTGTTAGCATGCTTCGAGAGCGTGTCTGATCAGATGCGCAACCGCATCCTTGGTGCCTCTCCACCAGCCGATTCCGAGGATTGCCAGAAATGGCAGACATTCTTCCACTCCCTCTCGCAGTATATTTCGTCCCTTCTTCACGGCGCCCCGGAAGACGAGCACGCTGCCCTAGCGTTAGAAGTGGGATCTTTTCTACAACGTCTAGGTGGACTCGCCGAGACGCCCACGGAAATTCTTCCAGAACAAGAAATCCCCAATCCTCTGGTCCTGCAAGTTCTCTGGTTCATTGTGGAGGCTTCCTGTCGCGTGATGTGCGACCGACGACACCTATCCGAGGATCTGGAGACACCTGCGGTAGCCACGGCCGTCAAAGCGCTTATAAACAAGCTATGGGATTTCTCCTTCGCCCCAACCGCTGTCGACACTCTAGACCTTTCCCCGGACGGCATCATCGTCCCTTCTCCAAGGCGGCTCGTTGTGGAGCTATGGATTTGTGTTTTCAATCTGGCCAATGATGGGGAGTTTCTGCGATCATACATACCTCCTGGATACACTTTCTGGGATATGTACCTCCAAGTCTTATCGACGAAGGGGTTTGTCGCGCCCAACGCGCCCACGACAGGGGTCTCTAACAAGATTCAAGAGGCCGTGTGGAAAAGCGTCTTTTCCATCTGCCTTTTCTCCCAGTTCTCGATCCATGGCATTACATCCATGGCCTCCCGAACCCCACCCTCATGGCAAGTTATCGATGCCGTCCTCGAACACGCGCCGCTCTCAGAAGACGCCGCAGCTCTCGAGGGAATGTCCGGGAAGGTTCTTCGCATTAGGCACAATTATGTGCGCCTTCTCATCTCTAGATGTTTGTGGCTCAACCTTCAATGGCACTGGTCCCTCTGTGCGCCGGACGCTCCCAAGATTTTCAATCGTCTCGTCGAGATCTTCAAGGGCCGCAAGTACGAAAATCTCGTGGACGAGCCGAGCGAATTCCCTAGCTTTCTTCGCTGCAATGACCTTGCACTCTTACAGGAGAAGAGGAATAGCGATACCGCCTTCACTCTCTTTCTCAAATTGGTCGTCAGGGCTGCGGACGACATGAGGAAAGGAGATCATGAGACAGGCAGGCGGGCCACGCTCCCACCTATGCTCCGGAAGATCTTGTCCCTTATACAGCCCATCGGTCTTGTGCCATTCACGAAGGCACAGCCACCTACGCAAGATCAATTGTCGATGCTTTACAATCGGTTCAGCGTCGTTGCTGTTGCGGTCTTCCTCGATCCTGCCAGCATCCAGTATCGGCTCTCCACTACACGCCGATATGTCGACTTCAGAGAGGCGGACGAAGAGACGCGCCGTGCGTGTATCCGTGGAGCCATGCACCTCGCCATTCTCTTCCGCCACATGGACCTCCCATTGGTGGATATCCTTGAATGGTTGGACGACATGACCAACGTCTTTATCGACGAGTACATCAAGGAGAGCGCGACTAGGGGATCGTCAAATTTGGCCCCCGCCCAGAGCGGGCTCATGCTGGGAATTCAGCTGATCCTAGGCTGCGTGAGGAACATCTTCCTCAACCCGTCTATGGGTCCCGAGGGCGCGAAGAAGAAGTACCCCGACCCCGCGCTGTTGCAGGGTGGTAAGTAGCCACTTTTTAACCCTCGCCTTTAGTTCACAATCCCTTCAGCCTGGGTCAAGCGTGTTATGGCACCGAACGTCAATCTGTGGAGTAACCCCGCAACCGGTAACGAGATCCGTCGTCTCGTGCAAGCATTCCTAGATGCTCGTAATGATGTGATCCCCCGGCCTCGTAGGCCTCTACGACAACCCCCTGCAGAGAACAGTGACGACAGCCAGGACTACTTCGCCCAAGCCGGTGAGATCGACCCTTTCGATCCCGAACTTGAAGCCGCGTTGGGAGGAGCCGTGCCGCCGGAACGCCAAGAGGATCAGGAGAAAGACGCTGCCGTAAGCCAGGTATGATTGCTCCCTCCTTCGGCTTTATGCGTGTAGAGTACTTATTTTTGAACACAGGTTATCAACGACCACATCGCTCCCGCAATATTCCGGCTGGTGTGCAAGCACTTCAACGGGACCGTTTACAAGCAACGCGGGACGCTCTCCTTCCAGAGCGCCGATCAGTGGATCGACTGCTGGGTGGGCTGTATCAGCGTCGTAGTTCAAAACCGCAAACGGGTATGTCTACCATATGAATTTTAAATGTGTATCCCTAATCTTGACGATGCACCAGGACTGGAATCACTACTTGCAGTATGGCTCGGAGTCGTGGGAGAAGATCATCGAGCCCGACTGGAAGCGTCGCGTCGGGCTGCGCTTCATGCACAAGATGCTCGAGCTCGACCCTCCTGCATACCTCGTACGTCCACGTTATACATCTCGTTCGCGTACATGAAGTTCATTCAGCCCGCCGTGTTCGTCAGACCCACATCGACCTCTTCGTGGACGTGCTCTTCAGAGCCCTGGCTACCGCAACGATCACGATCGAGCACGAGTACGCCTCACTGCTCTTCTCCATCGACAACCTCTGCCACCCGCTCTTCCGCGGGCTCCACGCCGTCCTCGGGCCTGTCGAAGCGAGTGGCGACTACGCCCTCACCAAGCTCGAGTTCACAGAGAAGCGGCTCATGATACTCGAATGTGCGTACCTCCGGCGCTTCGCAGGACTCTCCGCTGACCTGAAAAATCCTCCAGCGATGCTCAGCAGCCTCTCCGGCGACCTCGACGACGAGGCGGAGAGCGCACTCCACCCCCCGCCCGCGCTGACCGCTGCCAATCAGCGCCACCTCACCTCCGTCCTCGCGCTCCTCGCCACCATGCGAGATATCCACACCGTACGTGTCTCCCCTTTTTCGCCCCCTCTACTCCTACGCGCGCGCGACTTATACCGCCTCAACCCAGAGCCCCGACGCCAACACGCCTCACAGCGCGCACTACCCCGCGTTCTGCAGGGAGGTGCTCGACCTACTCATGCGCTACCCCGCCGTCTGCAACCACGCCCGACTCGCGGGCTCCGAGTCGATGGCCTGGCTCCGGAGCCTCGCAGAGGACGTTGCCCACTGACACTCCCCACTCCACACATAGCATTCGGATCCGCGTTCGTGTATATATGTATATATGTAGCATAGGAACACTTTTTCATCGCACATTGCACAAGCACAGGCATCGGTAGTCTTACGCTGTTGTACACGGGAATCAATCGCACACATATTGTCTTATCTCTACAACGCGTTCGGATACTCTTTCCCGCGAGCGCGCGCACAGGCTAAATCGCCGCCTTCCCGCGGGGCTCGAACGGGAGCAGGAGCGCGATGAAGCCGGACACGACGAACAGCGCGCCCGAGACGTAGATCGGCACGGGCGTCGAGAGGTTCGAGTAGAGCGCGACGATGGGCGCCTGCGCGCACGTTAGCAAGCGGGCAACGAGTAATCGAGGAGGGGACAGGTCGTGAGATGCACTCACCATGATGCCGAAGACGCGGTTGGCGGACGCGACGATCGCGTTGCCCGTCCCGCGGTCCTTGGTCGGGAACAGCTCGGGCGAGACTGCGTAGAGCACGCCGTACATGATGTTGCTCGTGAACGTGTAGCCGCAGTTCCAGCCGAGGAGCGCGTCGGACGTGCGCGCGGTCGTGCTCGCGAAGAGGAACACGCCTGTGATGACTGCGTTGGGAAAGGGCAGAGGGCGCCGGTTAGAGGTCCGTGTGAGGTCGCGTAAGAGGAGGAGGGGGGGGCGTACTGGTTGAGAGCGCGAGGGTGCCTTTGCGCCCGAGGTAGGGCAGCTCGACCATCCATCCCGCGAGGAGCGCGCCTGGGACGCCGATGACGCTGAGGATGACTTGCTGTATGGTCAAGTGTGAGCATGCTGTGCTAGTTTGGAGAGTAGATTGGAGGGGCTAACGTTGCGATAGGTGATGTATAGCGAGCCATCGCCAAAGTCCGCGCCGCGCGATTGGAGGCTGAATGGACAGGTGAGCTAAGCACGCAGAGCATGAGCACAACTTGTGCTCACAAGAAAGTGACAAATCCGTTGTAGCTGAGGGCTATGTCAGCGCGCGCCGTGTCCAAAAGGATGGTCCATCTCACAGTGGAAACGCGAGTCCGATGAACGCTGAGAGATCAGGAATCAGGATAAGCACGGCGTATACAACTAACAGGGGAAAGACCTACCCCATAGAATGATGAGCAGCGTCGTCGAATACGCGAGCTTCCTGGTGGCGAACAGCGACTTGACGTGCTCCCCGCTGAACGCCCTCAGCTTCCTCGCGAGCGCACCCCGCGCGCTCGTATCCATAGCCGCCCCGCCGCGCCTGCCGCCCACTCCATCCTCGCCCGCCGCCTTCCCCTCGCCCGCGGCGCGCCCCGCGTCCTGGAGCATCTCGAGCGTCAGGCTCGACGCACGTCCGTTGTACCACGCGACCTTGTGGACGACCGCGACCGCCTCCGCGTCGCGCCCGCGGCCCATGAGATACTTCGGTGACTCGTACATGTCGAAGACGAAGAAGCGGAGCGCGAAGAGGACGAGCATGAGCCCGCCCATGGTGTACATGAAGTAGCGCCAGCCCTGGTTGGACGCGCGCGGGCAGTCGGAGGCGGACGCGCAGGAGAAGTTCGCGATGAGCGGCCAGGCGATCTGTGATATGTGGCAGGCTAAGTGGTGAGAAAATTGGGGAGAGGGAGGCAATATGTACGTACGAGGCTTCCCGCGAGCTGTCCGAAGGCCCACCAGATAGATAGGACGGTAAGAAGCCACTGGTGTGAAGCGGGGATGAACTCTGCGACTCGGTGTCAGTACGCTTGGGGTATGCGCAAGTGAATAATCGAGAGCGCACCCAAGAACACAGCAGAATCGACGGGGAGGTTCCCGCCAACACCCACGCTGAGCACCGCGAAGAGCGAGCACAGCGCGATGTCGTTTGGTGAGGCCCCCGCCGCCGTAGCGAATACACCCGTAATGAAAAGCGTAAGGTTGAAGCACCACCTGTGTGTGGGAGGAGATAAGCAACTACTACACGTGCGCCCGAGGAGGATGTTTGAGTTTGCTCACTTTCGTCCCCAGACGTCGCAGCCGACGCCCCAAAACGCCGCCCCGACGAGCAAGCCTATGTTCTGCGCGAGCTTGAGGAACGGGCCTTGGAAGTTGAACTCGTTCACCACGGGCGTGAAAATGAGGCCCGACACAATCTACGCAGAACTTGAGTATGCCGCCCCTCTTCGAGGTTGTCATTTACGTACCGGCCATAAGTTGTCTCTGTAACGATGGTGTTAACGGGCCCCTAGGCCACCGGAAAGACTGTGGAGTACTCACGAGAACCATCCGAATCCAGCTACGATAAACAGGTACCACTGACCCCACCCTTAGTTTCTACCCTTGGTCGCGAAAAGTAAAGGGCTAGACGCACTTGATACCTCCCCATGCCAATCTCCTGGAAAGCATCGTTCAGGATGCGCGCCTTGGCCTGGTACACGGGATCTACGCCCGCCTCATCTCCATCAAACACGTCGTGCGTCTCCCCCTTGACCGGGTGAGCTTCGGCGTCGTTGGAGGACTTTTTTGAGCTCGAGTGGGAGATCGAGCGGGCGAGCGTTGGAGGTGCGGCCATAGTTATGAAGTGCTCGAACGTCAAAATCTGGCTGAAGAGGTGTGCACTGCGAACTCAGGAGGGGGAGCGGCACATTGGAACGGTGCTCGTCGTCGTCGGAAGAGAGACGAGGAGATGTGAGCAGGGCAGCAGGTCGAGCGAGCGTCTCACATCGTCCGAAGCGAAACCCTCCACACCCTCGGATTGCTCGAATGCCCAAATTGCCCCACAGAAGCAGGGGCTAGGCGAGCCATGGCGGGCGGCGCGGAGAAGATAGCGAGTGGCGGCTTCTACGACGCAACCTTGATGCGTTCTGCCCCGCTCGGCCATGTGGGTGCATGACGTGCTCCCCGCCTCGACGCGCATCATCCTGGAATGCGCGCTGGTTACCGGGAGCACCTGACTGCCTCGTCCTGGCTTCTTGACAGACAGGCGCAAGTCCGTAGGCCCGCGCACTAGATGGAAGGTCCGGACTCCAGTGGCACTGCGGACGCTTTTAGTGCGGTTCGAGAGCGGCGAAGCCTGTGAGATACAAAGATAAGAGCACATTAGCGGACAGGTAATCGACGCGCCATAGAAGCCACGCGAAAACGCGAAGAATGGCCGACGTGCCGTGCGCACCTTTGATTGCGTAGGAACTGGAAGGTGGATGAGTGGAGTAAGCTGCCTGATCTGGATGAGAATCCCGGCGAAAACGATTCTCCGGGATCCCTCGGCCACCAGCCCCGTTCCTCCGAGCGCTTACGACGACACCGGTTAAAGCTAACGAAGGCGCAACTCGCGGAAGGTGGCGTACAACTGTACATTGAGCAGCACGCTCGGTACCATGTCTACTTGCGGCTGACGAGATCACACGAATAAGTATCCCGGCACCAAGCGATGTATTCACGCGATATGTGGCACATTACAGAACTATCACAAACAACTTGAACGATGAAATTAAGGCGCATGTTGGTTTCCCACCCAGCGACTCGACGCTGCGGTGGTACTTATCCCGGGGACCACGAAAAGGTCTGCGCCAGGACGAGCCTCGAGCCTCGCCCTCCCCCGGGACTTACCTTGGAACCTCCCCGCCAAAGAGCACAACCCCGAGAAAAGAACACTCACCTGCTCAGCCGCCGATGCGCTTGTAGGTCACCTCCCGACTCGGCGGGGCCTCAGCTGTGAGTCTTCGGTTCAGCGGGCTTTGTGCATTGTGGGGCAGGTGTCGACGACGATTGGTGGGTGGGGGAGGGGGGGAGGGGTTCCGACGCCGCGCTTGCAGTCCGCCTATCCGTTAGGATCCACAGAGCCTTGTGCGGGGGTAGTCATTGATGCATCTGGGGCGGATATATGTAGCAGAGGGATTAGTGTGGGGCTGTGCTCTTTGGCGGGGAGGGGAGATGGTGGTGGTTGGTGATGAGGAGGAACGAGCGGCGGGGAGGCCTTTTTATGTGTTTGTGGGTGACGGTTGAAGGTGTTTGGCGGGATGAGGGTCAGCCACCGCTCTTCACAACATAGCATATCCCAACACAAACAAACAGTGTAGCTGATAGGACACTGAACTCGACTGTCGATCGTGGCCGCACCGGAGGGAGGGGGCTCCGTTGAGGTCTATGCGAAGTTATTCCCCTGGCACTATTCAAGGCGTCCAATCTGTCTTGAAAGCGCGGCTGTACGTCCCAACCTGATTGACGCGGACAGACCCAAAGGTATTCAGGACGATTGTCCTCCTCGACTTCTATGGAAGGTTCACAGGCCGGGTGTGCAGGTCCTGCGCTCACGAGAGGCTGTCTTGCCGTCGGCGAGATGTTCACGCTCGCATGCCGACGCAGTGATCGAGGTTCCGAGCCAGCCTCTAAGCCGACCGCACGCTCCCGATCCTAGAGCCCGCCAAAGAAGTCGGCATGACGTCATGCACAGAGTGCTGACTTCGCCAGCCCTGTGGGCTTTGTGTTAAGTGCATTCCGAATTTTGAGGTGGTATCGCGACAGCGCGAGGAAAATTAGGACGGTGTAGGCCGCACAGCCACTAGCTTTTCTTGTTCCGTGAAAAGGAATCGCATACTACAGTCGCTGCGCGTGCACTGGGGGGTGTAGCAACATCGTAATGTTGTCTACAAACCAATGAAGTATAATCTACGCGAAGCGCCGCTGTCAACACACTGCTGATGCTGAACGCGACTAATAAACCGGTAAAAGCGCACCTAGATAGAAGCTATGCCCGTAGTCTCATTGAACGGCGGCAGCATCGCGACGAGTCCAGCGACTACGAACAGCCCTCCAGAGGCATATATGGGCACCGGCGTCGGGAGGTTTGCGCAAAGCGGGATGACAGGTGCCTATGCACATCATCACAGCGGGAAACGCAAAATATAAAGAAACTCGCCATGGTTCCGAAAATGCAGTTTGCGGAGGACACGAGCGCGTCGCCCGTTCCACAGTCCTTGATCGGGACAGTTCAGACGAGACTGCGTAGAGCACGCCGTACACGACGTTGCTCGTGAACGTGTCGCCGCAGTTCCAGCCGAGGGGAGCGTTCGACGTCCGCGCGGTCGTGCTCGCGAAGATGAGTACGCCTGTAACCACTGCGCGGGGGGTGGTCGGCGGTTGGCAGACTGCGCGGGGCGGATCGTGGGGGGAAGTGCGGCTGTGAGTACGTACCGTTTGAAATCGCAAGGGTGCCTTTGCGACTGAGCACACTGCAAGGAGCGCCCCTGGGACACCGATAATGACTTCCTGTGGGGTCAAGTGTGAGCGTAATACCAAAGAATATAGGACTTACATTCCGATAAGTTATATACAACGACTCACTGTCACCAAAGTCAGCACCGCGTGATTGAAGGCTGAGCGAAAGCGCGAGTGACATAGGGAACACACATTGACCATCCTAGCTTACAAGTACAGCTGTGACGTGTCTCCCTGGTCCCACTGTACGTCTTCAACTTCTTCAAGACCGGGGCGCGCATGCTCGTCCTTGATTGTGCAGGAACTGGAAGATGGACAGCGGAGACCGTTGCCTGATCCGGATGAGAATCCCGGCGAAAACGATTCTCCGGGATCCCCTCGGCCACCAGCTCTGCTACGACGAGCGCTTACGATGACGCCGGTTGAAGCGCTTCAGCTCGCAGAGGCTGGCGCACATATAAATGTACATAGAGCAACACGCCTGGAATCGTCTCCACTTGCGGCTGACAAGATCACACGAAGAAATATCCCCGGCACCAAGCAATGTATTTACCCGAAGCGGCATACATCACGGAACGATAGCAAACGACGAAGTTGAACAGTGAAATTAAGGCGCATGTTGGTTTCCCACCCAGCAACTCCACGCTGCGGAGGTACTTATCCCGGAGACCACGAAAAGGTCTGCGCCAGGACGAGCCCTGAAGCTCGCCCTCCCCCGGGACTTACCTTGGAACCTCCCCGCCAAAGAGCACAGCCCCGAGAAAAGAACACTCACCTGCTCAACCGCTGATGCGCTTGTAGTTCACCTCCCGACTCGGCGGGGCCTCAGCTGTGAGTCTTCGGTTTAGCAGGCTTCGTGTATTATGGGGTAGGGGCCGTCGACGATGGGTGGGTGGGGGAGGGGGAGGGGTTCCGACGCCGCGCTTGCAGTCCGCCTATCCGTTAGGATCCACAGAGCCTTGTGCGGGGGTAGTCATTGATGCATCTGGGGCGGATATATGTAGCAGAGGGGTTAGTGTGGGGCTGTGCTCTTTGGCGGGGAGGGGAGGTGGTGGTGGTTGGTGATGAGGAGGAACGAGCGGCGGGGAGGCCTTTTTATGTGTTTGTGGGTGACGGTTGAAGGTGTTTGGCGGGAAGAGGGTCAGCCACCGCTCTTCACAACATGGCATATCCCAACACAAACAAACAGTTTGGCTGATAGGACACTGATTTCGACTGTCGATCGCGGTCGCACCGGAGGATAAGTACTACCTCCGAGGGAGTGTATACGAAGTTCTTCCCCGACACCATTCAAAGCGTGCTACTGGCTAGCAGCACGCGTTTATTCTGTCTTCACCGCGCGACTGTACGTTGCGACCTGGTTGATGCCAATAGGCCTAACGGTCTTTTTGAAGACCGTCCTCCCGAGCTTTCATCGAAGATGCACAGGCTAGTAGTGCAGGACCAGCGCTCTCGAGAGGGTGTCTTGCCTTCGGCGGGATGTTGAGGCTCCGATGCCGATGCTACGATCGAGGTTCCGAGCCAGCCTCTATGCCAGCCGCGCGCGCCCGATCCTAGAGCCCGCCAAAGAAGTCGGCATGACGTCATGTATATATCGTCGGCTTCGCCTACTCTGTGGACCTTGGGCAAAGTGTGTTCCAGATTCGAGGGGGTATTGGGGTCACGCAAAGGCCATTAGGAGGATGCGGTTGACACAGCCACTAGCTTTTCTTGTCCTGTGAAAAGAAGTCACATACTAGAGCAGAGGAATAGTCGCTACACGTGCGCTGAAGTGTGTAGCAACATCGTATTGTTGTTGTCTATGGGTCGATAATATACAATCTATGCAGAGAATCACTGTCAATACGCTTTGCTGAACGCGACCAATGAACCTGGAAAAACCCACCTAGATAGAAGCCATTCCTCTGGTTTCGAATGGTAGCAACATCGCGACGACTCCAGATACCACGTACAGCCCACCAGAGACATATATGGGCACCGACGTCGAGAGGTTCGCGTAAAGCGCAATGACGGGTGCCTATGCACATCATCAACGATTGCAACGGGAAAAGCAAAACACGAAGGAACTTGCCATGACTCCAGAGATGGCGTTGGCGGAGGAGACGAGCGCGTTGCCCGTCCCACGAGCCTTGGTCGGGAACAGTTCAGGCGAGATTGCGTAGAGCACGCCGTACATGACGTTGCTCGTGAACGTATATCCGCAGTTCCAGGCCAGGAGGGCATTCGATGTACGCGCGGTCGTGCTCGCGAAGAGGAACACACCGGTGACGACTGCGCGCGGGGCGGTCGGCGGTTGATAGACAGAGTGAGCGTGCGCCGTGGGTACGTACCACATGAAAGTGCAAGGGTGCCCTTGCGACCAAGGTAGGGCAACTCGACCATCCACCCCGCAAGGAGCGCCCCTGGGACGCCGATGACACTAATAATGACTTGCTATATGGTAAATTGTGAGCGTAGAGTCGTATCAGGGAGCGGAGGACTTGCATTCCGGTAAGTTATATACAACGAGCCGTCACCGAAGTCGGCTCCCCGTGATTGAAGGCTATGTAGAAATGTGAGTTACATAAGGAGAGCGTGATGACTACTCCAGCCTACAAGTACGGTATAAACCCGCTGTATCTGAAGGGTACGTCAATTCATATACTGTGGTCCAGCAGGCGATTGTGCTCACAGAGGGAACGCGAGGCCAATGAGTGCTACAGCGCGGATAAGCTCAGCACATATTGTTATGAGCTAAGTTGAAGACACACCCCATAGAATGATCTGAAGAGTTGTCGAATAAGCTAATTTGCGTGTCGCGAACAACGATTTGATGTGTCCCCCACTATACGTCTTCAGATTCCTCAAGACCGCGGTGCGCATGCTTGTATCCGTCTTGGGCTTCCCTGCCTCGCCTCCGAGTTCCTCTTTGGTGTTCGCTCCACGTTCGGTCCTCTCCGCATCCTGGAGCATCTCGAGAGTGAGGCTTGACACCCGTCCATTGTACCGTGCGACCTTGTGAACGATCTCGACAGCCTCTGCATCTCGCCCGCGACCCATGAGATACTTGGGCGACTCGTACGTGTCAAAGACGAAGACGCGCAACAGGGAGAGGACGAGCATGATCCCGCCCATGGTGTACATGAAGTAGCGCCAGCCCTGGTTGGATGCGCGAGGGCAGTCGGAGGGAGAGGCGCACGAGAAGTTCGCAATGAAAGGCCAAGCGACCTGCAGGAGACTGCGGGTCAGCCGGTGAAAGATAGTGAAGGAAGTGTACGTACGAGGCTTCCCGCAAGCTGCCCGAAGGCCCACCAGATAGACAGGACAGTGAGAAGCCATTGATGCGAAGCGGGGATGAACTCTGGATTTTGGTGTCAGCGAACGGATAATGTGCGTGACTCAAAAAATGTACCCAAAAATACCGCAGAGTCAACGGGAAGGTTCCCTCCAACACCTATATTGAACATAGCAAAGAGCGAGCACAGCGTGATTTCGTTCGGAGAAGCGCCGGAAGCTGTAGCGAACACGCCGGTCATGAGAAGCGTAAGGTTAAAGCACCACCTGGATATATCAGGTAAGCAGCCAGAAGAGGGGTTCATAGTTGGGGCTCACTTTCGTCCCCAAACGTCACATCCCATACCCCAAAAGGCCGACCCAATGACTATGCCAATGTTCTGCGCGAGCTGCAGGAAGGGTCCTTGGAAGTTGAACTCGTTTACTACAGGCGTGTAGATGAGCCCAGAGACGTTCTGCGCAAAACTTGAGTATGCTAAGTCCGTTAACAACGTAGCGCGGTAACACCCTACGCACGGGCCATAAGTTGTCCCTACATCACCGACATCCGTTAACAAACGCCGTAAACCGCTGATAACAGTTGAGCACTCACGAGAACCACCCAAAGCCAGCCAAAAAGAACAAGTAATACTTTCCCAGTTTCTTTCAGCATCCGTCCTTTCGCTGCAACGATACGAAACATAACGCACTTGGTACTTGCCCATCCCGATCTCCTGGAACGCGTCATTCAGGATCCGAACCTTGGCCTGGTATACTGGGTCTACACCCGCTTCTTCCGCATCGTACGCGTATTGTAATTCCCTCTTCACTGGGAGTGCCTCTACGTTGTCTACGGGCTTCTTCGAGCTTGAATGTGAAACCGAGCGTCCGAGCATTGGAGGTGTGGCCACCGTTCCAAGACGGGTGGCTTCCATCTTTCTATCTGTATTGAGTTATTCAGCGAAGGGTCCTGGGAGGGTGGCAGGTTGTATTCCTCCTCGTCGTGCGTAAGGAGAGGAGTGGATGGAGGGTGGGGTGAAGGCACTCGCAAGCGTTCTTACTGGAAAGACCACATCCTTAAGCTCCTCCAGGTTCCAAGATAACATTACGGAAGCGGCGAGTAAGTTGCTCAGAGCAGACAGCGGTGACGATAGCGAGACACGATGACCTCGCCGCCGCAACCTTGAAGCGTCCCATGCCCCTCCGCGTGGGCACGTGGACCGGGTGGTGCCTTCAAGTAGGCGCATATCATGATGCAGGACTAGTACATCCGCTCCCGCCAGCATATGGATGTTCTGTTCGAACTCCTTGACACTTCCTGGCCAGCGCGGATCCTCAGATAGATGACCCGCACTGGCCGGGATGATTGCAGCATTGCTGCCAGGGGAGCGGCGACGTCTATAGGATACAAAGATAATGGTTCGTCAGTGAACAGGTAATCGACCCAGTATCAGAGCCACACGAAGACACGAAGGATGACCGGCGCGTCGCGCATACCATAAACTTGTAATGGAAGGCGGACAACTGCCGAGAACCGCGCCAAAAACCGGTTTCCCACGATCCTCCAATGAGCGCTCGCACACATGCACCAGTTTCAAGATGACGACAACTTCAAGTTCACCACCACGTTCAATACCTATCTCGACATCAGGTACAAATGTGCTCGCGAAAGGATGCGTTGATTGCAAAGCTACACCGGGTACTATGCTGTTATGGATACATCTCGTCGTGTGTAAGTAGCGAGTCATAAATCAACTCATTACTCCGAGTTTACTACTTCTAAATGCAACCCCTGACCCAGAGTTAGACGCGTTCAAGAGAGATAAGGCCGGCAGGGCGTACTTTTCAGATGGAAACCTTCCCTCTTGGCTCAAATGGAAGCAATAGGGCGATAAACCCAGACGCCACGAACAGCGCTCCCGATACATAAATCGGGACGGGAGTAGAGAGGTCAGCCTTGAGGGCGATGATGGGGGCCTGCATGGTGTCGCACGTTAGCCGCGTATTTTCATTGGACACGCCAAAACCATTTCTGACGACCCACCTCGCGGAAGGTGGCGTACCACTGTACATTGAGCAGCACGCTCGGTATCATGTCTACTTGCGGCTGACGAGATCACACGAATCAGTATCCCGGCACCAAGCAATGTATTTACGCGAAGCGGCATGCATCACGGAACGACTACAAACGACGAACAGTGGAATTAAGGCGCATGTTGGTTTCCCACCCAGCAACTCCACGCTGCGGCGGTACTTATCCCGGGGACCACGAAAAGGTCTGCGCCAGGACGAGCCCTGAAGCTCGCCCTCCCCCGGGACTTACCTTGGAACCTCCCCGCCAAAGAGCACAGCCCCGAGAAATAAATACTCACCTGCTCAGCCGCCGATGCACTTGTAGGTCACCTCCCGACTCGGCGGGGCCTCAGCTGTGAGTCTTCGGCGTAGCAGGCTTCGTGTATTGTGGGGTAGGGGCCGTCGACGATGGGTGGGTGGGGGAGGGGGGAAGGGGTTCCGACGCCGCGCTTGCAGTCCGCCTATCCGTTAGGATCCACAGAGCCTTGTGCGGGGGTAGTCATTGATGCATCTGTCGCGAATATATCTAGCAGAGAGGTTAGTATGGGACTGTGCTCTTTGGCGGGGAGGGGAGATGGTGATGGTTGGTGATGAGGAGGAGCAAGTCGGGAGGAGGCTTTTTTATGTGTTTGTGGGTGACGGCTGGAAGTAGTTGGCTGGGTGAGGTCAGCCACCGCTCTTCACAACATGGCATATACCAACACAAACAAACAGTGTGGCTGAGGTAGGACACTGGCTTCGGTTGTCGATCGTGGCCGCACCGGAAGGGGGCGGGCTCCGAGGATGTCTGTACGAAGTCCCTACCACGGTACCGTTCAGGACGTGCCACAAATTAGCAGCAACGGTTCAATCTGCCTTCAACGCGCGACTGTACGTCGCCACCCGGTTGATGCGGACAGGCGCAACCTATCCTCTCCGGCTTCTATGGAAGGCTCATAGACCGGGAGTGTAGGTCCTGTGCTCTGGAGAGGCTGTCTTGCCTTCGGCGGGACGTTGAGGCTCCGATGCCGACGCGGCAATCGAGATTCCGAGCCAGCCTCTTAGCCAGCCGCACGCGCTCGATCCTAGAGCCCGCCAAAGATGTCGGCATGACGTCATGCATAAAGCGTCGGCTTTCCTCAAGTATTCTGTGGACCTTGGGCCAGGTGTGTTCCGGATTCGAGGCAGTATTGAGGCAGCACAAACGCCATTAAGAGGATGCGGTTTGCACAGCTACTAGCTTTTCTTGTCCTGCGAAGGGGGGTCGCACACTAGAGCAGAGTAATAGTCGCTACACGTGCGCTGAAGTGTGTAGCGACATCGTGTTGTTGTCTACAGATCGACAATATACAATCTATGCAGAGAATCATTGTCAACACGCTTTGCTGAACGCGACCAATATAACAGGGAAAGCGCACCTAGATAGAAGCCATTCCTCTGGTTTCGAATGGTAGCAGCATCGCGACGAGTCCAGAGACCACGAACAGCCCACCGGAGACATAGATGGGCACCGGCGTCGAGAGGTCTGCGTAAAGTGCGATGACGGGTGCCTATGCACGTCGTCAACGGGTGTAGCAGGAAAAGCAGAAGAAAAACTCGCCATGACACCGAAGATGCGGTTGGCAGACGACACGAGTGCGTTGCCCGTCCCGCGGTCCTTGGTCGGGAATAGTTCGGGTGAGACCGCGTAGAGCACGCCGTACATGACGTTACTCGTGAACGTGTAGCCGCAGTTCCAGGCCAGGAGGGCATTCGATGTGCGCGCGGTCGTGCTCGCGAAGAGGAACACGCCAGTGACGACTGCGCACGGGGTTATCAGCGGTTGATAGACAGAGCGAGGCAGATCGTGAGGGGGAGCATGCGCCGTGGGTACGTACCGCTTGAAAGCGCAAGGGTGCCCTTGCGACCGAGGTAGGGCAACTCGACCATCCACCCCGCAAGGAGCGCCCCTGGGACGCCAATTACACTTATAATGACTTCCTGCAAGGTAAGTTGTGAGCGTAGAGTCATATCAGGGAGCGGAGGACTTGCATTCCGGTAGGTTATGTACAGCGAGCTGTCACCGAAGTTGGCTCCCCGTGATTGAAGGCTATGTAGATATGTGAGTTACATAAGGAGAGCGTGATGACTACTCCAGCCTACAAGTACGGTATAAACCCGCTGTATCTGAAGGGTGCGTCAATGCATATACTGTGCTCCAGCAGATGATTGTGCTCGTGCTCACAGAGGGAACGCAAGGCCAATGAGCGCTACAACCCAAATAAGTTCAGTACGTGTTACTATGAGTTAAAGTGAAGACACACCCCATAGAATGAGCTGAAGAGTTGTAGAATACGCTAATTTGCGTGTCGCGAACAACGATTTGATGTGTCCCCCACTATACGTCTTCAGCTTTCTCAAGACCGCGGCGCGCATGCTTGTATCTATCGTGGGCTTCTCTGCCTCACCTCCAAGTTCAGTGTTCCCTCCACGTTCGATCCCCTCCGCATCCTGGAGCATCTCGAGAGTGAGGCTCGACGTCCGCCCGTTGTACCGCGCGACCTCGTGGACGATCTCAACCGCTTCCGCGTCTCGCCCGCGGCCCATGAGATACTTTGGCGACTCGTACGTGTCGAAGACGAAGACGCGCAATAGGGAGAGGACGAGCATGATCCCGCCCATGGTGTACATGAAGTAGCGCCAGCCCTGGTTGGATGCGCGAGAGCAATCGGAGGGAGAGGTGCATGAGAAGTTCGCGATGAATGGCCAAGCGACCTGTCGGAAACTGCGCGTCAGGCGGTGAGATATGGGCAGGGAAGTGTGCGTACGAGGCTTCCCGCAAGCTGCCCGAAGGCCCACCAGATAGATAGGACAGTGAGAAGCCATTGATGCGAAGCGGGAATGAACTCTATAATTTTCGGCGTCAGAAGAAAAGGCAATGCGCGCAACGAGAGAATGTACCCAAGAACACTGCAGAATCAACCGGGAGGTTCCCTCCAACACCTACGCTGAACATAGTAAATAGCGAGCACAGCGTGATTTCGTTCGGAGAGGCGCCCGCCGCTGTAGCGAACACGCCAGTCATGAGAAGCGTAAGGTTGAAGCACCACCTGAATGAAGGAGATAAGCAGCTACAAGTGTTGGAGCATCGATTTCCCGGTGACTCGCTCGCACGAACGCCACCATCCGATAGGTTATCGTACTCGTATATAATCATGTGTTGTAGCACGCCGAATGTATCCTCACGCGTTTGCACCTGCCAAACGCGCCCCCGTTGTGCTGCCCGT
>FTLJ01000606.1:0-44637 GCA_900155495.1 Porogramme epimiltina
GCCTTGCACGCCGGGGTTTTGCTGGGAGGGGTGTGGGGGCATAGTTGGGGGCATCGGGGAGGGGTACATGGGCATGCCGTTCGGGGCGGGGTACGGGACGAGCTGGGCGGGGTACGGAGAGCGCATGAGGGCGGCGGACTGGGGCGGGGCGGGCCCGGGCATCCAGACGGGTTGTCCGTATGCGGGTGCTCCGCCGTTGACGACCATGGGTCTGGGGACGGGACTGGGATGGGAGTACATGACTGTGGGGCTGGGGGCGTGGCTCATCATAGGGGAGTAACCGGGATAGGCGGGCCTGAGGTTGGGTTGGCCCATTGGTGGTGGCGAGAAGGAGAACTCGGGGTTCCGAGGAACTGGAACGTGTCCGTTGGTGGATGCGGTCACAGGAGCCGAGCTCATCGAAGGGGCGATGGCTGAAGGCCGCTGAGGTGCAGTCGACGACGCCGATGATGACGACACGGGTACTTGCTGGAATGCCCTTGTAACCTCGTAGGCTGACATTCGTGTCCAGGGTCCCGGACCGGATGGCGGCGGGGTTTCCCCGCCCTCGGACTTGACGTCTTGCAAGGAGAATGGAACTCCAGTAAGATCGTCGGCGATTCCCTTCAATGAGTTGACAGGCTGGTTTTGTGCCTTGTCTGATGTTGATGACCATACTGCCTTAAGGTGTTCAGGATCGGGTGCTCTTGAAGGGGATTCCTTCAGGCCGAACGCCTTCGGAGATTTCGTCCATTGCGACGACAAGGTTGATTGTGACGGGGGTGTAGACAAACCGTTCTGATAGAATATAAACAATTGCATTCACAACGTTCAAGATCAAGACAGTACTCACAGGGATGGCACTCGTCTCCGGCTTAACTTCGGGTAGCGTTGTTACAGAGGCGGTCTCGACAACGGACGTAGGGGCAAGTGGAGGCATCATCTCCAACCCTAGTTTCGACTCCCCTATTAGCTCGCTTGTCATCGTGAACTGCATCGGCGGCTGTGGCCCTGTAGGTACAGACTGCGAAGTACGGTAGAACGTTACATCGGACCCGCTGAATGTCTTCGAATGCGTCGCTGGGCTTGCTGACAATGCCGTGACGGTCTCAGTTGCCTGCGGAGGACCTTTAGCTGCAGCTTTCGAAGGGGGAGGCGCTTCTGGTGGGGGTGATCTGCTGACGGTATCGAGGCCTGTTTCTTGGACTGCATCCTTGGGGAGAGGACGCCAGGAAGTCGACGGTGAAGTGGGGACCTTACGCCAAGTTGGCGGTCCGGACTCCTTCGGGTTGGCCGGACGTGTTCGTGGTGGAGTGGTTGGCAAGTTGACGACGGGCGACGAGGGCGTTTTGTCACCTGGAGTTCTGCGGACCAATCTCACTCGAGGTATTGATACGAAATACTTCGGCTGCCCATGGATCATGCGGGGTCTGTTGATCACAATGTCGTTCACGGTGGTGTCCCGACGGTCGAGTACGTCCAACGAGAAGACCTGCAATCTCATGAAACGCTGGCCACGGGGCCAAGTCGCCTCGATCCTCGGCGCTGGAGGAATGGGCCGAGAGCTGTGACCCAACTTAACTGCGAAGACATTCCATGCTGGCTTAGGAGACTTGGGTGGTTCTGCGGCAGTAACGCTGAAGACTTCCGTGGGCTGAGGGAGGTCGTGAGGAGACTTCTGGCGGAGGGCTGGGGGTAGCCACTTGGCGGGCTTTGCAGGCTCCTTGGGCTCTTCAACCTGAGTGTGCATTCCATCCAACGCGCCTTTGATGCGTGAAATGGCATCATCCAACGCCGCCATGGGAGCCTCGCGGTAGTGTGGACTTAGAGGAGGCTTGAGGCTGCCGTTTGGAAGGTGTCCCGAGACTCTCCGGAAGTGATCCTCACCAGAGGCTTGAGACACAGACGGCCGGCGGTTTGATGCACCATTTGGATGAGCAGAGTTATCAGGCACTGCCTCGATCGCGTCCGGGTTGGGGACTTGAGGCTTCTCCGGTAGACTCGGTGGTGGCCGAACGATCGATGCACGGCGTCTCCAAGGGCCTTCGTCCGCCTTTGAAGGAGGCGGGGGCGGGCGATGAGGCGCAGGAGGCTCGAAGAAATCAGATGCGACAGCTCTGGTAGGGCGGCTCGGAGGTGCAGCGTTTGATGTATTGGGCGTATGCTCTGAACCAGTCAACTTCCCTAGACCTTCCAGGTCCGCGAAGTCAACCACATCGACGTCTTCGCCTTCCTTGACGTTCAGGTCGGTATGGGCTAAAACCGTTGGCGACATCAGGGACGACTCCGACGGTTGTGGCTGAACAGGTTGAACGACAGGCGGCTGAGTCTTGCGTCTCCATGTATCAGCATCCGAAGCACTCGAAGGGGTAGTCGCTGGGGTAGTCGATGTCCTCCGGGTAGTGAACGAGCGAGTTGTACCAGTGGAGGACGGTACTCGGCCTAAGGGCGGATGTGACCGCTGCGATCCGCTGTCCGCGGTGTCATCCGGCTTCTTGTCAACCAAGGATGCCGAGGACACAGCTTCCTCGATGATCCCGAGAACCTGAAGGGTCTAAGCGGGGCGTCCGGTCTGACATAACGTGCCGAAACTTACCTGGGCATCGGCCTCACGCTTCGCGGCTTCCTCTTTCTCGCGTTCGTGCACCTTCTCCTGTTCCTTGGCCTTCATCCGCTCCTCGATCTCAGCAGCCTTCTTACGAGCCCGCTCTTTCTCCTTCTCGCGCTCTTCCTCCTCCTGCTGGCGCCGCAGCTTCGCGCGTTCTGCAGCGGAATGCATGGCGGCTTTCCGCACCTCATCAACATCTGCGACGGGAAGCGCCGGTGGTGCGGGAGCTGCAGGCGAGTCCGCAGTCTGAGAGCTCGCGGAAGGGGGAGGAGGTTCTGAAGGTAGTGAGGCGCCGGGTGGTGGTCGCGGCGATCGTGGAGAAATTTCGCGGTCGGGGTGTCGGGGTCCGGGAGCGGATAGATGCGGTGGGAGCTGCCTGCGAGGATCATCTCCAGGCATAGCCGGGGGGCCCATAGTTGACCTGCGTCGATCGTCGAAAGAACTGTCTCCACGCCCTGGCGGATGCGGGGCACCAAAGGGTCCTTGACGGCCGGAGTCTTGTGGAGGAGGTCCGTTCGTCTGCCATGGCGGATGGTCGCGTCTCATGGGCTGGCGATCGCGGAACCGTGAACCATCTGGTGGAGATAGCGGAGCACGGTCTCCCGGAGCACGAGAGTAGGGTGCTCCTTCCATGTGCGGATGTCCGCCATTGGGGGCTTTCTGCAGGAGTTGAACGCCTTGTAGATGCGTGTGAGGCGGAGCATCTCGACGAGGCTCAGAGGGTGAGGCAGGATAATCTCGACTACCTCTCCGGTTAAAGCTAGGCGGGGGAGCTTGAGCGCTATTCCTTTGGGAGTAAGGCTCAAGGCGGTTGGACCGCTCATTGAACAGTACTCGTGACGCCTCTTGAGGAGACTGAGCAGAGGTGGATGATGGGGAGATAGCTGGGCCACCAGAACGGTCACGAGGTTGAGCTGGAGGTTGACTGGAACCTGGACGCGACCGTGGCCAACTTCTGTCAAAGTCGTCTCCGAAGCGCTCCTCTTTGCTCACGGGCTGGTCCGTCACACTATTCGACGTAGTCGTGCCCGTTTCGGTTGGCGCTAATGGCGTCGGGTCTCGCGGTGGGGACGATTGGCGTGAAGATTCCGTGGGTTGTACTTTGTACTGACGTCCGTCGCCAAACTCGATGACGCCATCCAAGAAGTTGTCGTCGTCTTCTTCCATCTGTACTTTGATGAACAAACGCGTTCTCTCATGTGCAAATCAACTCACCTCATCCCAGTGGTGTGCATTAGGATCCAGGTGCACTCCGCGAAAAGTGTCCTCTTCTGCCATCAGGTCTGCTTGCTTGTGTGCTGCAGCAGAGTCCTCGACAGCCTTCTTGTCATTTGTCTGAGATAGACGGCCTGCAACAATTTAGGTATGGGCCAAGCGACAATACCTGGTGAAACTACACGTACTTTGAGCAACTTCTGCCGCAGTAGGAAACTCCGACTGAACTCCCGATCTTGTGGCGGGTGCAGAGCTACCTTTCGTGTTTCCCCAAGCTGGCTTTGCAGACGCGTCCCTCTTCGCGGGCAGCGTATCTTGACCATTGCGTGGTTGAGGATGAATCACCTTGCCCCCGGGCGGCGGAACAGGCACAACACCAGCACCTGGTACAGTACCAGGTACGGTTTTCTGATTCGTGGTAGAAAGAGGTGCAGGGGTGCCGGCGGAGACTGCAGAGGATGGACGAGACCACCCTGCGCTACTAGGCTGCGGCGTTGCAGTTAACTTGGCTGTCACGAGTCGAGGGTGAGCAGCAGCCGTCTGGAGAGCGGGCTTCTCTAAATGATGCGGAGTGTTATTTTTCATCCATGTATGCACCAGAAAACGTACGGTTCGAGTTCGCAGCTTTTAGCACGGGCGAGGCAGAGAGGGCGTGGGTAGGAGTGGAGGCAGATGTCTTCTCAAGGAACTTTTTGTTGATGTTGACATGACTGAACTTCTTCGGATGTGGCATATTCAAAGGCAGGGCATTTGACGACGTAGTCGAGGAAGGCCCTTGTGTTCCACCTTTGGATCCGGAAGCCGAAGACTGGGACGAGGGACTAGGGTCTCTCGACCTGCCAACCACCGAGTTTCCGACTCCTCCCAGAGATCCTTCCACTCCTCCATTCAGATCCTGATGGGCCTCGGCGTCCGTGGAAAGGCTAGCATCGAGACGTTCGACCTTCTCAGAGTGCTGTACAGAGTCGGTACTGGCCATAGACGCGTCTGGAGACGCAGCAAGTGACTAGAGCGTGCAGCGAGTCGTAAGGTAGATAGATGGAAAAGAATACAACAGGACCAGCCGCGGAGAGTACGGACAGGGTGTGTGTGCGGCGGAGACTGGCGCAACGAGCTCAGGAGTTGGACTAGCTCGCACTGGGGGTGGCCAGGCAGCGTTGGCTGGGCGGGACATCGACCAATCGCAGGCTGCAGCACACCGGCAGTTCCCGAGACGCTATGCCTCTCCCTCGGTCTCGCGGTGGCGTGCACTGTTCCCGCCTCGTCTCTCGTCCTCTCCTGGTTCTCTTCCTTGTCATTGTCCCTTTCGCCGCGGCCTTACGCGCTTCGCTGTGCAGAGCCTCACGCGTACAGATGGACACACAACTGGAACGCTTCACTATGGCGTCCGACCCACCAGTCCATGAACTCTCGCGACCTTCTACCAGCGGTCAACACCCCGTCGCACCAATTAACGGTATAAAGAGGTCATACCACCACCTCGAGGAGTCAAGATATGAGGACCCCAGGTATGTACTCACTGTGCTCAAAGCTGCACCCTCCTCATTATCAGCCCTTCATAGCCATATGAGCCTGCCGTCGAACGACACGGACGCGTATTACTACCCTTCGAACGGCTTTGATCTCGATGACGAGCTACCACACCCACCGTTCAGGGGAAATTGGGGTATGAAAATGTACAACGAAGCAAAATGGGTGCGTAGAGGGAAAGTGACACCATGGGGGCCCTCAATGGAGGATTGGGAGGTGCGTGAGCCAGTTCAGACCTTCGACCTGTCTCTCATGGGTCCTCTAGTCCGAAGACCGTGCAAGAAAGCGTATAAAGCAACTCCTTTCTATCGAGGAGGAACGAGATGGCCCAATAACCCTCCCACACCTACGCTCACCTTCACCACCCCTCATGGCCCCCTACCCTCATCCCAGCACACAACACTTTTCGTACACTTCGTTCGTTATGGACAAGGCTACAACACACTCCTTCCGTTCCCGCGTGTTCGACGAACTGGAGGACTCCACGAACACACTCATTGAGGGTGAGACTGCTCTACGACGTGCCCTTGGAAGACTATGGCAGGCTATGAGCGAAGATCCCGATGAAGCCGGACAAGATGAGTCCTTGGTTCCGAAGCGCGAGGATGAGGACGGCGAAGCGCCTGGCGCTAGCAGTCGACTTGCGAGGGCACCGGACCTTACCCCCGTCGCTCACAAGCTGTTCTTGTCACCGGAAGCACAATCAATTTTTGAACACTCTCGATCGCGCGCGGAGATGCAGATGGACGCCCTGGAGAAGGCGTTGGCGACGTTGCGGGAGCTTCAAGATGATGGTAGGGAGTATGTGGAACGTTTGGAGGAAATTCGGGAAGGGCTTGGGGACACTCGGACCCAGAGGGGCGGCGTGTGGGACTTGGTGAGGCGGAAGGCAATACAGGAACTGCAGGAGGTCGCTTCTGCTGCCGCGGCGGTCGGTGTCTCCTGAGCCATCGGACCAGGCGGTTGCGGTTGGTTCCATCGCCGTCAGCCGCGGACATCGCTTGGACGTCGCTTGCTCCTTTCGGGGCGGACCTCTCGGACGTGTATGTATTATTGCGTGCTGCATTTTCCTCTTAGGTACATGATACCCCGTCCGACGAGGGCGCGTGTTGTAGTTGTAGGACGAACATGGGCTGCCTCTCTGGGCTATTGCATAGGACATAAAGGGGGCTCGGCAAGAGGGTCGGAGTCGGCACTAGCGCCACAAAGGAGAGCGCTAAGGCTCAATACGTCCGACCATTGACCGTAGAGGTATTTAGACCCTGACGGTACTCTTCGTGTCCACAACAAGATCTCCCCTCTTAAACCCCCCTCCGCCCTCCGCTGACACGTACGGCACTCCATGAACATACCGGATATCTCTGCTCTTGCCCTCCGCGACGCAGACCCTCCACCCCCAGACACTTCTCCGCCCATCCCGGACGACGTCATGCACACGACGGACCGCTACATGGTCAAGCTCAGGAACTATGCAAAATCTATCCCCTATTCCATCGAGTCAAACTCGCGCATGCAGGAGATGCTGGACTTTATCTTACTGCGTCTTTCGCAATGCGTGGAGGCGAAGGACTATGACCCCGGGCTGCTACAGTGGGATAGCATGCTAACATAGTGAGCGCCCTCGTCTTAGGGTTGTGTATGTATGCTGACGATCCATCATACAAGTTGGTCCATGCTAAAGTATCCCATACCGAAGGAGAAGCGCATCGCCCTCATCAAGTTGTACTTCCATGTGTGCACGACCCCTGGTATGCCGAATCACATCGTCGCGGCCTGTTCGGACGGCCTTCAAGTCCTGGGCAGGTCGAAGAAGAAGCTTTCGGTTAACGACATGAGGCTACCATGGCTACCTATATATAAGATCCTGAGCAAGGATCTGTTCCTCACTAGACGGCAATTCGAGATTAGGCGAGTCCCTACTCAAGTATTGGCTATACCATCGTTTGCTCATGCATGTGGGGGCATGTAGCCAGACCTCCTGGTACATGGGATACATCGTCGAAAATGTTCGCCGTTTCTTCCACCCCTCTGCCATTGACGAGATGCTCTCCACCTTCCTCCCTTCTATGAACTGTACCAGTTTGAATGTGAGTGTTAGCGCCACGGTTAACAGTGCACGCCCCTATTGACTTGCGCCACTCAGAGCGTCCTAGCGTCGCAGTACTACATGGTCACTTTCCTACCCCTCTCCCATCCTCAATCCTACCTCCCTATGCTCTTCCGATTATGGGAGTCAGTGAATTCGTATATGTTCGACGACAGAATGCTGCAGTTTCTCTCGCGACTAGCAGAGATGCACGTTGACCCCTCTGTAAGTGACCCTCAGAGAATAGAGGAGGTTCCAGACGACGAATGCTCCGAGGGAGAAAGTCGCCCCGGGTGGTCCAAGGAGGACCTGGAGACCAAGTTCAAGTGGTCGGGGCTGTTCTCAGACGTTGGAATATTCTCGGAGCCCCACTGGAATTATATCATGACGAAGTGTATGGCCTCCATGGGTTTGTCTCGCCGCTACGAACGTAGTCGCCCTTTGCTGAACATACATGCCACCCACAGAGATCCCCCTCGCTGATGCAGGGTCCCTGACTACAGGGCCCAATGCAGACGGCCAGGCCACCTTCGAGATGAACCGTCTCCCTAAGCCGAACTGGCGAATTCGTTCGTCCCTTGGCTCTACTCTACTGAGACGCGTGACTAATGCTATCTAACAGCGTCTTTGGCTCGCATTATCGTATACTCTATGGCACCTGACGCAATGCCTAGTCCTGCGTCCAACGCACCAACGCCGTTTTTTACGCCTGTAGCATCCGGCACCAACACACCGCTGCCCCAGCAGAACGGTGGCCTCGGCGACTACCTCTCTGCCCCTCTAGGAAAAGGTAGTCATTTCAAAGTCAAGACATATCTCGCTGGGTGTAAGGCACTCGATTCACTGGTAAAGCTTATCGCGTCGACCGAGAGCTTCTTCCATCCTACCAACTCTGGTAGTTGGACGGGTGACGTAAGTTCAACTTAGCGTTACTTAACATGGGCTCATGCTCATGTTGTATTTCTGCGCAGCTTAGCGCGTTCATCAAGTACATCGTATACGACTTTAACCGACGTATGCTCTGTTTACAACACTCTTGCTTGGCTGCTCTCTGATTCTGCGCTCAGGTTGGAAAGAAGAGCAGAAACCGGACTGTAAAACACCAATGGTATTTTCTTTGCACTTTGAGCTCTAGCGCGTTTACTAATCGCCTGCTCACTAGCACCGTCGTCTCACGCCACTCATCAGACGAGAGCTCGTGAAGTCCCTCAGAACAGTGGCTTTGCTTGCGATGTTTTCTCAAGACAGTACTACTGTAGCTAATATCCAGAGCTGTCTCAAGTCTATGAGCGTCATGGAACCCGACCTCATCTTGCACCCAATCCTTGAGCGTGCGGTGCCTGCGCTAGAGGCATTGGTGGAGGTATGCTCACCCTCCATCTCCTTAGATTCCATGTTAACCCGTTCTAGACACATCGAACGATTGCTGTGATCAAAGCGTTGGGTGCCGTTGCCCCCGCGATGGTCTGCCGCGATGTGTATTATCCGGGAGCGAAACATCTCTTCCCCATCCTTGATCTGTTACTCCCTGGTATTGATCTTGTACGTCCTATTCATCCACGTCCAATAATAAATTCCTAACGCGCCTCGTATAAGAACGATCCACCGAAGACGGTATGTTCCAAATCGGTGGCGTATCCTTATGTAGTGCATTCATTATGGCTCCGTAGTTCTGTACCACCTCCTTTATCTCCGAAGTCGCGCAGTACATCAAATTTGGCGAACTCACCGCTAGATCTGATGCCTCAATCGGGAGCGCGATTGATGTTGTTAGAACTCAGTCCCCAAATGGGTTTCAAATGGAGACGGAGCGCTTTCCCGACGGAGTGGAAGCAGGCACCGAGATCCCTTTAACCATGGAAGAGGAAGATGCAATTTTGAGGAACACTGCGGGTACATTCGCAGATTGGGTTGCCGCGTTTTTACAACGCGTGATCCTCCTATTCGAGAACCTCCCTGAAGAGGGTCCGAACGGCTCGGCCGGCGGAGCTACAGAAGGTGAGTCGGACATCACAGCATTACGGAGCCTGTTGCTGAACAATGTTTAGTCCAACTCGTGGATGCCGTATCCGGAGCGTTCAGTCAAATATGTGTCCATTTGTCTGAGCCCTTATACGACATGGTGCTCGGTCTCGTGTTTGACTACGCCACTCAAAACGTCCGGTCGAACGCGGTTCGCGCCATTCACCAGCTTGTCGAGTGTGTCGCCAACGCGCACCCTGAGAAAACCCTTGCCCGCTTCTTGCCCTTCTGCGATCGCAGCATCAGAACCGAACTTGATCACGGAGCCAGTTCACTACGAATCACGTCGTCCGGTTCGACACCGCTGCCTTCAGATGCTACCCTCCACTGGAGTGAGTACAGCATATTTCACTGATATCGAAGCGAAGCTGATAAGCTTTTAGACCTCGCAATTCTTAGGGGCGCTATGTACAAGTAAGTAACATGTCGACATCTAGTGTAAACTCGGCGACCCTGACGATCGTATCTCATAGTGACGGCCGGGTGGTAAGACACATGACATGTCGAAACTTAACTATGCTTAAATCTGCTGCGTCTAGACGCTAAAGTACCGCGATCAACTCATCTCGCTATTCAAGGTTCTCCATGACAAGACCTTCTCGAAGCGCGGCTATTCCTCTAGTGGGAAGCTGCTCTCAAGCATGCTTCTGACGCTCAGCCACACTTATCCGCTGGAGAACAAATTCGTCAATCCTTCTGAGTGGAACTCCCCAGGCAAGTTATTGGGAAGTTTGCCCCAAACGCGCTCTTAGCTTACGACTGCGTCCAGATTTCAAGTCAAATCATCACAAATACTGGGGCAAGTTATACAAGCCCGATGATGTACAGGTTCGAGCTTCTTCTGCTCTTGCTACAAGGCCATCCTCATAACCGTTACGTCTCAGTTGACATGGCATGTTCCCAACGCGGATGAGATCGACTTCGTCCTTCAGATATTCAAACAGTTCATTGAGCCCATCCTCGACACTCTTCATGCGCTTCTGGAACCCGGTAAGTAGCTGCGTTGTGCCAACCTGCTGCCCTGACACATCAGAAATAGGGGTTACTCGAGATGAAATTTGGCGTAATGACTTCTGCAGGTACGAGTGAATTCTATTAACAGAGTGCTTCTACGAGACTCACTTGCGAGGCAGACATTTGAGCTTCGTTCGCAATGCGTTTGCCGGTATACCTACCCTGGCGAAAGAGGTTATCACCCCTGATGAACAACAAGCAGCGATGAGCTCGACCGATATCTTGTGCGTCGCATTCCAACTTCTGTATCTTATACTTATTAACAAGCACATCTAGGAACGAGATTCCCGAGATGATCGCATGCGTTGAACCGCTCAATGCAGGCTTTGCTTTATCAGACCCTGACGATCCTCGTCACAAGTATATCACCTCCCTGCGCAGAAAATTCGGCGAGTTCTTGCACAAGGCGTCTGTTTCCCTCCAGCAGCAGGGTGAGGAGAACACTGTGGACGCTGTCCATGGATTGGTGAGCGAGTCGATCATAGGCACTCAGCCGAATGACTGACGACTCGCCAGCTCCGATCCGTTCGCACATTCCTCTTGGAGTACGGGGATAGCCGAGATAGGTGAGCAAGCTACCCCCTGAGCAGTCCGTCGGGCACAACCGACATGATTCTCGCATATAGCTACTATCTACAATCCGACCGGTACCAGAGCGAGCTTAACATTGCAAGACATTATGCTGGACAGAAAGAGTGGCCGCGAGCTCTATATGTGAGACGTGCGAGGTGGGTGTTTGTTTCCATTCACGTGTGAAGAGCCTCACCCGCATTGTAAGGCTGTACCACGCCGCCCGCCTCCGCTGGAACTCGATCGAGCGACGCCGAGGCCCATTGGAAGACGCGTTAGTGGACGATATCACCCAGTGGTCCATGTGGAACTACGCTACCGGCAAGTCGTTTTATCTCTGGTACTCGCTCGTTCTAACCTACTTGGTGTAGTGAGAGAGTGAATACTGAGGCTTTAACGTTGTCCGAGTCACCCGACTAATGTCTTTTGTTAGATCAAGCCAAGCACTTTTGGAAAGCCTGTGCAACGTGAGTGTTGGCTATTGTGTACGAATGTACTGTATATTGACCCCCCTGGCTTTACCGCAGAGCTTCGATGGAGTAAGGCGTCGTTGCCTCCCTGTTCTCTACGAGTCGCTCGAGCCCGGGACAGAAGACGATCGGATGAAGGGCGCACTTTGGACACTGAACTTGTCGGTATTCGGTGAGCATTTTGTCTGATACTAACCCAGAATACCCTTTCATTGTGTTCGTCTATCACAGCGAAGTACGCTAGCGGAGGTGGGTACTTTCTTATTATGTAGATTCTCCCATTGAAAGCCTATAGAGCCGACCCTTGCCACTGAGCTCGTCAAGAGGCTCTTTGCCTGTCAACACAACGAGAAGGTATTTTCTCGTGCTCTCGTGGCGAACCAGAGTACTAACGAACCCTCTCAGTCCTCTATCCAGGACTGCGTCGCATCCTTAGGCGAGACATGTGAGTAAATCGTGATAATCCGTTCAGATCTTGCGTTCTTACTCTCTTAATTCCTCCTCTTCCGTCCAGGCCTGAGCAACTTTGGGGAACCTTGCCACATAGTTTATGATGTGGAGAGTAAGGATCTAGCTAACGCGGCTCGTGCGATGAGAGCCATAGTGTCCACTGCGGACTCGGCCAAGGATGACGTCTTGGCAAGGTGTAGGAAACAGCGAGTCGACCGTGTGGTTCTCATGAATGAAGCTACTGAGAAAACGGTAAATGGTTACATATACAGCACTGCCTCCGTGACTAACTCTCCTTCAGACGGACACAGTCCTAGGCATTGCCAACGACCCGAACACTCACTGGAGATATTCAATTGTGGCAGTCCGCTGCCTTCGTGCGCTCATCAGAAGGGACGCCCCCATGAAGTCTGCCCATATGGAATATCTCTTAGACAAAACTTATGACTCTAATGCAAGCATGGTGAGCACTTCGGATCCATTGTTTTCGAACATCCGGCTTATACTGTCTATAGCGCTACGTAAGACGCCGATTCACCCAAATTGACAGTCTCTAACGTGTCATATTAGTACGCTCAAAGGGGCATCATGAAGGTCTCTCGATATGTTAAGCTCCGTTCTCTCGCCCACGGTCCTGTAGACATCGCACTAGAACAGAACCACAACCCGTTACGAAGAAAAGTACCTGTCGAAGACACTACAAGAGAATTCTCGGAGAGATGTTTGGAAGAGTACCGAGAGCCGCTGGACATCGGGCGCGGACGCAGCGAGCCGTACGTTTTCATCTTGGATTCCAGGGTGGTGGGCTAATCGACTATCTAGGCTTCTCCGCGACAAGATTGGTTCCGGATGGATCGCCTGGAAAAGCACCATGGACAGCTTCTTGGTGCCCGATGAGACGAAGTCTACGTTCCAGCCGTGGAATCCTGATTGCGACGAGGTTGTCTCAACATTCCGCACCGTCGCCAAGGACCCATCTTTCTGGAAGAAGCTTTCCACCCACTATTCAGCCGAGAACAACTCGGATGCAATTCTGCAGGACAATCTTTGCTGCGTAAAGTCTATCTGTAAGTGATGCGCAGCTTCGGCCCGGTGGATACTCAGATCCCGTCACAGTCCAAATGCTTGATGATGAGCCGTTCGAAGCACTCAAACCGACGTTAGAGGAGCTCCTTGCGAATAAAGATAAGAACAAGCAGCGGGCGGCCGCTGAGTTCATTGCTGGCATTATCTGTGGTGAGTGCCTCAGTGCTTCAAGGCGAACGCTATTCTGATGACCATGTGGAGGTTCGAAACATTGGTCAACAAACGCTCAGATCAAGTTCTGGGAGTGGTTCACCCCTCATATCGCGGCGATATTCAACCAGAAGAGCAATGACACCCTGTCCGTGTGGGCTTCGTTCTTTGAGGTTAGTCCCGCGACGGTACTTCCATCGCTTTGCTCTCATTCTCTCCGTAGCACGTCTTCTACAACAAAGATCCCCGTCGACTTCAACCTCTCGTCGATCACATAGTAGAGGAATTCAATGAGGTCGATTTCAATGGAGAATCGACGTTCGAGATCATACAAGTACTCTGCTTCTATCGGGCGTTCTATGAACAGCTTGGGATGAAATTCACTCCATGGGTGGATGATACTCTCAAGCGTTGTTGGTCAGAGCTGAAATGCGAGCACGAAGATGTGCGTTTACATCTACTCCCAGACGTACGATTGACTGAACGAATTGCTTGCAGGTACTGGCGTACTTCAGTGAAATGCTCTCGTTCTGTGGGAAGATCATGGTATGTTTGATTGAGATGCCTCGAGCGATGTTTATTGAATTTTCTACAGTGGAGACCCAATCCTTCGATTTTGAACGCCGAGACGTTCGTGAAGGAGTGCAGGACCACTCATTCGGAAGACATTATGGGCATTCGAGGCACCTTCCACATAGATCGAGTCATGGAGCTTGTCGAACAATTCCCTATATGGCGAACAGAACGATTGCCTAGTGTACGCGCCTTCCAGTCGACATACGACCGGTGAGTCAACTGTTCGCCGAATGCGGAAGCTGAGCTAAAATATTTCGTAGCGTTGGTATTCTTGTCTGCAAGTGGCTTTTCCAATTAGTTCACGACGTCAACGCCGTGTCTGCTTTCGATTGCATCCTGCCACTCATGGTGCGTTGTTCCGAATTTTGTCTGAGTTTTCGTCTCACCCCGCCTTTCAGCCGGAGTTGGTCCGGTTCACGGAGGGTACGTAAGATCAGGAAATCTATTGCGCTCGGATACTTATAGACACCGCAGTCAACGACAACGATGAGCTCGCATACCGTGCCAAGCTGCTCATGGTTCGCATGTGCGGGGTGATTATCCCGCAGCCGTTCATCACCCCCCTCCTCGATGAACTCTTCACCGCAATCCAAACCTTCCCTGTAAGTTATACTTCGATCTTGCTGAATTGGGTGCTCACGCCGCAGCAACAGTCCTGGAAAGTCAGGCTTAAGATACTCCCACTCGTTCAAGGTTCGTGGGCTATTAATATGCAAACCTTGTGTGTAACTGACAGCGTTGCGCAGTCTTTTATTTCCGTCAGTCGTTCCTGATCAGTGACATCAAGACCATCGAGATGGTCGAAGTAAGTTCCGTGTGGTCGAGCGCTCCGCATCCGCTAACGATACTTCCAAGGTGGTCTGCCGGTGTCTGGACGATGAGGTGGTGGAGGTGCGGGAGATGGCTGCGACGTAAGTGGACTGCTTCTCCATCTTTGGCTTCAGCAGCTTAACTCTACTCCCAGAACGCTATCTGGCATACTCCGTCTGTCACCACGAAGAAGCATAATTGCATTGAAGGTATATGCCACTCTATTTACGTTCAGACGCGTGTTCTAAATCCGTGCGTTCAGGGGCGTTTCGTGCGTCTCATCAAGAACAGCAAGCTCCCAGCGGATAGGAAGTCTCCAGCGTACAATATTGCTATACGTCAGCTTCACGCTGCGATCCTTGGGGTTTGTGCCTTGGTGGACAGCTACCCGTACACCATTGAACGATGGATGCCGGAGCTGTTGACGAACGTACTTGCCGAACACACCTATGATCCTGTAAGTCACGCGAGCCCCTGGAAACGACAGCAGGGCTCACACCCCTTACAGATTCCCATCTCCACGACCGTCCGGAAGTGCGCGAGCACGTTCCGGAAGACGCATCAAGACACCTGGCACGAAGACTCGAAAAAGTTCACGGAGGACCAGCTCGCCGCGCTGTCCACGCTGCTCTCCGGCTCGTCTTACTGTGCGTACCGTGGACTGCGGCCCGCGCTGCGTGTGCTAACTCGGGCTCTCACAGATGCTTAATATACTCGACGGAGGATCTGATCGACATCTACATAATTCGTCAATGCCATAATAGTGTCCCGCTCGGATGGATGTAGCCTACGACCAAGGGTGAATGTAGTCCCTATGTACATGTGCCTCGTGAAATCGCATTGCTTTCGAGATGCTCGTCCGTGTGATATTAAATGCTGGAGACCCGCCCGCAGAGGAGGCGAGGCGCCGAGAAATCCTTGGTGTGATTACGGGAAAGTACAGGTAGTAGGGGGAGGAGGTATAGCAATTGGGGGCACGGGCCGCAGCGCGGCGCGGCGCGGCGTGGGTGGACTAGACCTGCAGGTGGGGTATCGAAGCATCCGGTGTGGGCGACCGGTCGTGCGGACTGCGGCCGGCGGTCGTCGGCGTGGGGGGGAGGAGCGAGGGGCTGGCGACGCCCATCTCGGGGTCGAACATGCCGAGCGCGGCGTCGGTGGTCTCGATGCCGTCCGCGGTGCCTCTCCGTGCGCCGGCGTTGGGGACGTAGTCGATCGGGCGCGGGTTCGCGCTCGAGCGGACGCGGTTGTTGGACGTCTCTTCTCTGCGCGGGGGTGTGAGCCGCGGGCGCGGGAGGGAGGTGCGGAGTTAGGAGCGGGGGGAGGGGGGAGACGGTCGTGAGCATTCCATGTGGCTGCGGGTGGGCCGGGTGGCACGCGAGCGCGTGGGTGTGGGGGGTTGGGACGTACCGGATCTCTGCAATCAGGTCGTCGACTTCGTACCAGGCGACGCCGCTGTAGGCGATCCCGCGCCACCAGCCGAGGAGGTCGGCGGGGAGGACATAGCCGTGGGCGTGGAGGTGGTCGGTGACGGGGATCTTGTTGTCCTTGAAGGGGGAGGTGATGAAGCCGACGCGGAGGGACTCGCGCGTGCTGGTGAGGTGGGCGGCGTTGTCGGACGGTTGTTGCGCGGACGAGAGGGGGGAGGCGTAGGGCGAGGAGGGGGCCTGGAGGGAGGTGAGGAGGCGGTGGGCGATGTCGCGGAGGGAGACAAGGAGGGGCAGGTCGCTTGATGACTGTGGGGGAGCGGGGACGGCGCAGGCCGCAGGCGTGTGAGGGCCGCCCGTAACTTAGACTGAGGCGCAGACACTGACCAGGGTATATATTGAAGGGACGTGGAGGCTGCGGGAGGGGGCGCAGTGAGCGAAAGTGTGGGATGCGAGGGTGGAGCGGGACGCACTTGAATACGATGACTATGTGCCCCTTGCTCGAGACGGGATTCGCGTTCTCGCGGTAGACGGTGAAGTTGTCGTCTCTCCAGAGGATCTCTGGCTGTTTTGAGGAGCTGGAGGGGGAGACGGGCGTGGTGGCTGCAGCGGTGGAGACGATGCTGCACATGGGGCAGCCGGGCTTGGGGGAGAATGCCATGGCGCAGGAGGGCGTGCGGGACCGAAGGAAGGGCTGGAGCGGCAGGGAAAAAGAGAGCGCGGGGAGAGAGGGCGAGGGCGCGTCAGGGAGAGCAGGGAGCGCGCAGCAGAGCTGAGGAGATATGACAACCGGCGCGAGAGTCCAGCGCCGTCGTCCCCGCCCTCGGCCACCAATGGACGTGACGAGAGGATGTGACGAGTGCGATTGGCCCGGGCGTCCCGTCGACAGCCAGCTAGGCGCCCGCTCCAGCTCCAGCTCCAGCCACCAGGGCTTCTCGGACGCGCCGCTCGGTGCTGCAGCGACGCCTCTGCTGGTCCAGTCCCACTGCCCCTGTCCGAAGGCCCTCCGAGGCTGCCATTTCGGGAGCAGCGCTGCAGCCTGCAGCCCACTCGTGGCCGCGCCCGGCCCTGCGCCTCCGCCGCCCCCTACCGCAGTGTAGCGCTTGCCGCCGGCCACCCCTGGGCAGCAAGGCGCCGCCGCACAGCCAGCGCGCACACCCGCACACCGTCCGACAGGCGTCCTGATTTTCAGCCAGCATCACCGCCCAGGAAACGTGATCCCAGTCGCTGGCCGAGACACCCCCACCAGCGGCCAACGGCACCCGTGTTTCCGTTTCACGACGTCGATCCGTACCCGCAGCCGACAGCAGTGTGGAAAATGGCCTCACCGTCGACCCTTCTTCATTCGAGGGACTCTGTCCTTTCTGCGTTTGATGCCTTCCGCGAGGACCTCGACGCTCACAATGACAGACGCGAACGTCTCATCAAGGTCTGTACCACACCATTTGTCCTCGGTGTGTAACCTTGCCGGATGCGCGCCGTTTTAACCATATGCGTCCGTCCAGGCCAGCCGCGATGTGACAAACCTCTCCAAAAAGGTCATCTTTCTCCTCCACCGCACGATGACGGAGGACGGTATAGAGTCTGACGACCGCGTGCTTGGCCGGCGAGCCGCCATTCGCGCCAAGGGAAAGCTCAGCGAGATTCGAACCCTCTTTGCTGCCATGAGCCAAGAGCTCGTCGGCGAGGCGTTCTCACGATACCAAAGAAACGTCTCGCCAGGGCTGCAGGAATACATTGAGGCCCTCAGCTTCGCTCATTATCTCGAACACAGGACTCTGATCTCCTACGACCAAGTCCAGGCCTCCCTTTGTAACGACGAAGGCTGTCCGGTGAGTCTGATGCTCCTCGTTAATTTGTTGCCCTCATCAAGAATCTGTCCATTCGTCTAGTATTTCCCTCTCCCTCTAGACGACTACCTGTTAGGCCTCTCGGATTTGACTGGAGAGCTTATGCGCTACGCCATCGCCGCGATTCCGCGGCGCGGAGGCCGCCAGAAAGCGAGCGAAGTGTGCAGCTTTGTACGTGACTGTAAAGCAGGCAAGTTGGCCGGTGTTCTAGACGGTAATGCGATGCCGTGCGTTGACCGCGGGGACGGACCGGATGCCTAGACTTTGAGGTGTTCACGCCGCATTTCCGAGAGCTGCGCAAAAAGCAGCAGGTCACCACTCAATCACTGGAGAAGATTGAGGATGGTGAGTGCCAGGACTCTCCGCTGCACGCGGCGCACTGGGACGCTAAATGATTGGCACAGCCGCCTATGCGATTGCGGTGCGCACCTCCGAATTTGACTTGCCTCCAGATATGTTGGACGACCTCGTTGCGCAAATGGTGTCTCGTGCTGCAGACACCAGCGGGTTCGGCGAGGGCACGAGGAGGGGTCGCGGCGGCGAGTACGAGGAAGTAGAAGTTTATTGAATGTCGGTTTTCTGTGGAATAGGGTCTTGTCAGTGCGTTGTATGATATGCTAGGCGCCCATCTCCAGGGTGATGTCGTTCATGCGGCCTTGCCCGCCTGATCGAGTGCATCGATGTCCATCGTTCCGCTCTCGCTCTCGTCGTGCGGCTTTCAGGGTTCTTCCTTTCGTCCGACGTGCTACAACTCCTCCTGCTTCTCCTCCGTTCCGCGCATACTCTATGGGCGTCCCGTTCCGTGAGGACCGATCTCGCCACGGCACGAGCGTTTATGACGTTGTTCGCTCGTGGGTATCGGCACCCTCAGTCATGTTTGCCTGCTTCCTCGAGCCTCGTTGGGCCGGTCAGGCAGGGGATTTAATCTAATCCGCTCGCCCGCCTTGTCTCGACAGTCCTCTCGACTCTCAACCCCCTCCATCGTCCCCGGCTCGCCTTGACTCTCCCTCTCCTGCTTGCAACCACTATCGAGGACGGCTCTACACCGCCGACGGCTCGGCTGTCGAACATGCACCTCACGTTCTCACTCCCCCTGGGACAGACCGAGGCGATCAAGGTCCTGCCCGGCCCCTACTCAGATAGCGGCCTGGCTCCGACCATTGTCTTCAAGGCCTCCTTCGAGTCCCGCGCGGCCTTCCTCCAAGCCCAGGCGAGCGGTGTCAAGGTCGAGCTGTGGACGGATCTCCCTATCCCAGGGCGGTACAAGGGAGAGTGGGGTGCAATCCGGTTTGAAGATCCTGGAGCCCCGCAGAATTTGGAGAGCATCGGACCTGCACATTTCCTGTCGCTACGCTCAGGGCAATCCGAGCCGCAGGACGCAGATACGTCTGTCTATCTCCATCTCCGGGCGCCCCTCCAGGACCGCATTGGGCTCCGGTTCTCGTTCACGTACCGCCTCGCCTATCCGTCCGGCGAGGTCAAGTGGCTTGGGACCTACGGTATGAACGGGGAGGTCGCGATTGAGCGCGGCTGGCCCGGGATTATCCTCGGCGACGGGTGGCAGCGCCAGGAGGACGGAACGTGTCGCGTGCGTGCCTCGAGTGGTTGCGTCCTCGCGGACTTGGAGACACCTGAAGACTGGACGTGTTGGGTGTGGAACTCGGCGAGGTGCGTTCCGCTCTCCGCGTCCCCGTGCAGGCCGCGTGTTTATCATTGAGAGTTTTTTAGTTTGCCCATCCGCGTTCCGGCCTCCGAAGGCGCCGTCGGAGCTGCCATGGCCCTCCTCCCGCGCCCTTCGAAACGCGGAGGTGCGGCTTCGAAGCCCCTGATGTTGGCCGCGTCCCGTTCCGCGCTGGTCCGCCTCGCTCCCGGCGGAAGCATCACTCTGGACGGGGAAGACTCCGCGGCCGGGCAGGTGCAGCTCGGCGCGCTCGAGCACACGTCGAGCCTCCTGCACGACGCTGCGGCCCTCTGCAACGGGGTCGTGATGCCGTGTCCGTCGCCGTGCGTCGCGATTGCAACTCGTGTGCCCGGCGCGGCGCTGCCGTTCCACGTCGTCGCGCTGCCCACCGCGCGGTCCATCCCGGGGCCGCTCCACGTGCCGTTCCGCGCGCTGCAGCCGTTGGCGGCGGCGGACGAGTGCGACGGGCTGGCGCTGTTCTCGCCGGACTTGCGCAAGGCGACGATCGTCCGCGGGCCGTTGGCGGAGGCGGCGGGGTACTTGCACTTCGACTACGACGGAGGCGAGGTGATCGCGTCGCCGACGCAGATCGTCAAGACCCTCGGCGGGTCCTACGAGCTCGCGTCGTTGTGTGCTTGTCGAGAGCTTCGCACTGAGGTTCGCGCCGAGGTCGAGGACAGTTCTGCCCACGCACTTCCGACTCCCCCGCCTACACCACCCGCACGACTGTCTTCCTCGATTGAAGACGCAGCGGTGCAGGTGTCGCCTGTCGCGGAGCCGGAAGTCGAGACGCGCCCTTCGAGCCCAACACCGACTCTTTCCACCGACCCATCGAGTCGGCCCTTGACCCGTCGCCGGACCGCCCTCGCCCTCGTCCGCACCATCCCGGCGCGGGTGCTGCGCGCGTACATCCACGCGCTCCTGAACGTCCTGTTCTGGTTCTGGACCTCGTTCCTGAAGAGCGTCGTCGCGCGCATGGTGGGCCGGAGCGTCCCGCGCCGGATTTCGAGCCTGTTGAGGTCCGCGCTCCTCCAGACGGCTTCACGGTCCCGCCGCGGGAGGTCGCCAGGCACCCCGCGCAGGGACTCCCCGCCGCGGATCGAGCGGTGCGCTTCGCCGGAGAGCAGCGCGTCGGAGAGCGTGCAAAGCACGGGTGAGCGGTCTCTCGGAGGGCGTGTTGTCGAGGTCTCTGACAGCGTTTTAGGCCATATGACGCCTCCGCTCCCAGGTGACCTCTCGGTGGCCGTCTCTTCGCCGCAAGCCTGCTACCCTTCGTCGAGTCCGGCGCCGTTCCAGGGCACGTCGACGTCTCCGCGGGTCGTGATCAGCGCCGCGCTGCTTCCGACGCAGACGTCCTCCGCGACGCCCCCCGCGTCGTTCTTGTGGGCGGGCGGGCCGATCAAGGAGCCCCGTGCGACGCTCGATGGCATGCCGCTGCCTGCCCCCTCCGTCGTTCCGATGCAGGGCAGTATGATTATCATATCTGTTCCTGAGGCGGTCGCCGGAGGTCAGCTGGAGGTGTCCTTTGAGACCTAGACCGCGGCGGTCTTTTGTTGACCCAATTCCTCATTCCTTCACCCCGTCATTCGTGCATATATTCATTCGCCCTGCAGGTCCGGAGCCTGCGGGTGTCGCTTCGGTACACCCGTGTCTGTTTGTTAGAGGTTCGTATGTATTGCGCGGAAACCTTGTAGTTTTACCCCGGTTTACGATCACGATCCTTATGTATATCACGAGTTGTTTCACTAGCTATAGAGCTGTGTTGTCTCAGTAACGGACGCCGATAAGGCTTGTGAGGACTACAGCTCGATTGACAACATGTGTGATAACAGTGAGTGTCCGTTGATTACAACTATTGCTACAAGATAATGGTATGAAGTATAAGAGCCTCTGCGGGCAATCATTAGTGCTACATGGGTCTGCGCTACCCTCTTCCCGGTATGCGCCATATTGGTCTTCGGGTGGTGGGGTATGGGCTCGTCAGTGGGTCGTCAGCATATGTAGCTCCCGCGCGGCGGAAACTGCTTCCGGAAGGAGAACGGAAGTCGGTCATATCTCGCTCTGCAGGGCCAACAAGTCCGCTTTGTGTCGTGGCCACTCACTGAAGCTCGGGATCAGGACGAGGGGCGTGGGATGTGCGGGAAGTACTCACGATATGGCTTCTGACCACAGCTTGTGCTCCTTTCCCGTCTCCGGATGCCACTCCGCGACGCCCATCTCCACGAGCGCGGCCACGTGCGCCTCGATGAGATCCCTGAGTGTGAAGCTGGGGACTACCAGGGGTCCTTGGAGCGAAGAGACGCATGCGGGGCAGGTGTGTGGTCTATCTTCGTCTTGGGTCGGGAGTTTCTAGGCAGGGGAGGGTGGTGGTCAACGGACAGGAAGGTGGGGCAACAACAGGTGAACTTACGCGTTCTACGAACCAGGAAACTATACAACCGCCACAGAAGGAGTGGCCGCATGGGACGCATGTATGCGGCTCAGCCCTGTATGGGTGGTCAGTGGTCATGCGCAGCTGAACACGATAAATTTGACACTTGCATGATGCAGGAGCAGCTGGGAAGACGTCAGCGTTGGGTATGCGTTGAATAGGGGTATGTTACGTACATCGCACAGATCAGCCTTTCCTGCAGCTTGACGAGGACAGCACGCCCGGAAGCAAAGGGGTCCGCGGAGGACTGCTGACGATATCTCCGCTTCCCCGGGGGAGGTTGCGAAAATTCGTTGGTGATTGTTCGCTTTCTCTTGAGGGAGGAGCGGGATGAACGCTGGGTGTTCGCGGTAGAGTCTAGGAAACGTAAGTATAAAATCCAGACCGGAACAAGAATGTAGATGTCTTACCCCGACGAGGTGTGGAGGTGGGTTGAGGTGACGCGTCGCCTGAAGTAGCTACGTGGGCATTGGGTGAGACAGACAGATGTAACCGGGGGTGGTCAACCATTCAGATGTCATTTACCAAGACTTTAATAGATGGTCGTACCTTGCGTAAGGTTCTCGATCACTGGCGCAGCTGGTGCGGAAAGAGCTAGACGAGGTTAGTGTCAGGGTGGAAGAGATGAAGCTACGAGAGCTTACGATTGGATTGCTCTGTTGCATTGGTACGCTCAATCTCGTCGATTTGAAGCCAGGCAGCCGGTCCAAGCTCGTCGAATGTATATTGTGTCGACGCAACTGACGCAGCCTGGGTCAGGGGCAGAGCTTGGTCCGCAGCCCTAGCGTTCACAGCAGGCTGCGTTGGCTGGGAAGAAGCGTCTGGGGGCGGGGGAACCGGTACAGGAGCATCCGTGGCTGGGGGAACCGGAGGCCGAAGTTCAGGTATGGCGTCCAAGTCGATACCGGCAAAGGAGTGTGTTTCGTTGTAAAGATCGAATTCATCAAACGGATCCTCTTGTGCTCGTTGTTGAGACGCGTGCTGTGTATTTTGGCCGAAGACCACGTCGGGGATGACAGAGAAATCGACGATGTCCGGTATTGCCGAATATTCGTCTTGGGAGAGTATGGAGGGCATATTTGTCTAGAAGAGGCTCGAACACGAGCGAGGGGGACGAAGAGAGCCCCCTTAAATCAACAGGACTATGTGGAAGACCGAAGGGGGCGTTGGGTCATGGTCATGGTCAAGGTCGTCCTTAACCACCGGCGCTGGGGCCCGAGACTCGAGTTGACATGCAAGTGAGTCCAGGGTCACGCTTGAAATGTGAACCTCACACGGTCACACGGTCACGTGTGTGTATAGGGCCAGTTCCCCAGGCGCTTCTTCGGGAGGCGTCGTTCCCAGGTCGGACTATTTCCGTCAAGTCTACTACTCTTGCTTCACTTTAGCAAGGGTGCGTAAGACCAAATGTGTATGCCACAGCAGTACTCTCGTTGAGATGCTCACGAATCTACCAGACCTTTCTGTTTGCTGGCGCCGTATCCCAAGGTGCTGTTGGAGGCGACGAGCATCGTGCCAATCGTGTCGGCCAATGCAGCACTTCGCTGTCACAGAAGGAGGCCATGCACGACCGCCTTTAAGGATTTAATCCCTTCTGCGACCGGGGTCTATGGCGGCAGACGACCGCAAAGACGGGACGTGTCGACGTCATTGTGTCGACCAAAGGTCGGGCGCTTAACCGCAGCGACGTTGTGGCGGCTGGTCTTGACATTCTAAGCAAGTACACGCCCATATCGGGCGAAAGTCTGAGCACACCACGATCTGAGGCCGTTCGCTCGAGAAGACGCGGCGGGATGCGAATTTGGGTTGCAAGGAATATATAAGGACGCACAGAAGCGGCTGCTCCTCATCCCACCTTCCCACTTTCCTTCTAGTCTAGTCTCGTTTAATCGGTCCTCAAGCCTCCAGTCTACCGCCCCGTCCCTCAAGATGCGCAGCCCGGTCATCGCCTTCTCTCTCCTTGCCGCGGCGGCGGTCAGCCCGTCGCTCGTCTCCGGTGCCCCTGCTTCCCCCAAGCTCGAGAACGCGCTCGCCCAGACGGAGGCTGCCGCTAGCACCCACCAGATCCGCGCTGCGCCTGATCTCCCCGGGCCCCTCAGCAGCCTCTCCAAGGCCCTCGGGGGCGCACCCCCGGCGCCCCCGGCCAGCGACGTCGAGGTCGACAACGGAGTCGAGCCGTCGAAGCGCACCGAGGCTCTGAGGCAGGCGGCCACGTCAAGCAAGGACGGAGACGACCAGCCCAAGCTCGACGCTGTTAACACCCCCCAATTCGACTCCGTCAACGGCCCCCAGTCGGACGCCGTCAATGCTCCCCAGATGGACGCCGTTGACGGTCCCCAGATGGATGCTGTCGACGGTCCCCAGATGGGCGGCGCCCAGCACATGAAGCGTGCCGGCAACCAGGACACGGCGGGTGGTAACTCGTTCTCCGGTGCTGCCGGTAGCACCTCTGGCGGTAGTGTCTACAACGAGGCCGACCGCGGTCCCATCACGAACGACGACAATGGTAAGTCATTCAGAACACTCTTTGCTTCGCCGTTTTCATTATTGTACACAGACCCCGCCACCAACGATGCCAGGATCGGTGGTAACTCGTACAGCGGTTTCTCGTACGGCGGTAGCGGCAAGGGCCGTGGTCCGGGCGGTAACGCGTACTCCGGCGCGACTGGCACGTCGAACGGCGGTAGCGTCTACAACGAGGCCAGCTCCGCACGCCTCGACCCCGATACATACGCTATCAACAACCTCAACGGAGCAGATGGCACTGGGGCGAGTAAGTAATTCATGCTCATTTATATGCTGTCTCATCCTGATATTGGCGCTACAGACGCAGCTGGTAGGGGTGGGAACTCGGAGAGCGGCACCGCCGTTGGCGGAAACGCATCGAGCCGGCACCGGTTCACCCCCCGTTCGCAGGACAGCGACACCGCTGGTGGTAACGCGTACTCTGGTGCGACGAACAACGTCAACGGTGGTTACATCGTCAACGACGCTGGCCGCGGCCGCCTCCGGAACGGCGTCGGCTGTAAGTTGCCCGTCTCCGAGTCATTTTCGCTGCCGCTGACGCTGTCGCCTTGCAGCCAACACAGCCGGCCGGGGTGGCAGAACCATCTCTGGTGACGCCCTTGCTGGCTCGGGTGACGGCCGTGGTCCCGGAGGTAACGCGTACTCGGGCGCGTCGGGCAACGCTCGTGGTGGCAGCGTGGCCAACCAAGGTAGCGAGATCAGGAACAACGCGGGCGCTAGTAAGTCGAGACATACACGAGTGGGAGCGCATACTAACTTGCCACCTCAGACTCGGGAGGCCGTGGCGGCACATCGCAGACTGGTGACGCTGTCGGCGGCTCGGCTTAAGGGCTGGTGGTTGTCGCAGAACATACATAGGGCGTCTCGCGATTGGTATCTATTAGGGTGGTTGACAATCTATATACCCACATTCTCTTATATATATATACCCTTTGAAGTTAGCTGGTTCGTCTGAGGCGTGGCACACGGACGGCAACTGGATAGAGCCTCGGGCATTCTATGCCGACACGCGGCAATGATTCTACCGATGTTTTGCGAAGCTGAATACACGTGTGCTGAGGCAGAGCTATCACGGTCATAGGCATGGTTGAGCGGCGTATAAGTATAACTATGAGCGGCGAAACAGAGGGAGCCGGTCCTCCTACAACATTATGATTCGTCTCTAGGCAGTGTCCATCCTTCCTGTAGCCTGCCCACAAGCGTACTTACGGGCCCCGACAAACCGCCCTGGTTCTTGAAACTCTCGAGGAAGTTCTTGATGAGTTGGTAGTCCACCGTCCCGCCTTCGTCATCTTCCACATCATCATCACCCCCTTCCAGCAGATCGTTGAGCTCGGCTTCCATAGCGGCCTCAATGTCGTCCCTTTCAGCCCCCTTTCCCTTGTCCTCTGTTGAGTGAGGCGGTCTGTCACCAGGATCTCGCACACTACGCGACCGGGCGAGCTCAGCATCCATGGCTTTCATCACTGACTCAAAAGAGTCTAGAGACTGAGGATCGTGGCCGGCAGGGAGTGTGGCACTGTTTCCGGTGGATTCATTAGTGCGCGTGGCGCTCTTAGGTGGTTTCTTGTTCTCCGTCGCAACATACGTGGGCGCGAACGCTGTCGTGCGCCATGAGCTAGACCAGAAGGCGAGTGATGCACACGTACCTCCACGCTGACTTCTCTCCTGGAGGATCGACTTCCACTGCTCGTCGGAGACACCGAGAGCCTGTCGCGCAAACTCGATGAACTCCTCTTCCTCGTCGGCCATATCGATTTCGACCTCTCCGACTACTTGCGGGTGGTCTTCTTCCTCTTCCTCGTCGACATCTGGGTCCTCGTCCGTCTCGTCGTCGGAATCGACCCCATCGTACTCGTCCCGGGGGAGGATCGGGGGCCGGATGGGCCGCGAGCGCGGGTCGGTCGGAGGGTCCCCACCAGAGGCGGCGGCGTTGTCGTGGATGTCCGTCGCGGCGGTGGGGGGCGCGACCCGTTGCGAGTTGCTGTGGAACGCCGGCGGCATCTGGCCGTACTCGGATGGATCGAGGGCGGGGACGAGCCTGTCCATTGCGGCTTGACGCACGGCACGCTGCGCATCGGTGAGCTTTGAGACGTCTACCGGCGGCCGGGGCTCGTCTTGGTCCATGTCCGAATCGGAGTCATCTCCGTCGTCGTCGTCATCGTCGTCGGCGAGATCGTCGGTGTCGTCACTGTCTCCGCCTTCGTCGTCCGAAAACGCCTCGCTAAGCGGGGAATGAGACTTTGCGGGATTGTGAATGTGGCGAGAAGGATACTCACTCTGCGAACCGAGCGCCATCTACGTCGCCCTCTCCTTCGACGAACTCCTCCACTTTCTTAGCGAGGTCGCGCAGCCGCTCAGCTTGCGCTTTTGCGACCCGGTCCTCCTCACTCTCCATATTGTCGACGTCCATGGCGCTATCAGTAGCTTTTTCCTTGCCCTTGCTCTTGTTCTTGCCCGCACCCACGGTCTTCTCGAGCATAGCGTCGAAGTCGGTCGCGTCCACGTTCAACCAATCGTCGGAGTCTTCCTCTTTTAATGGCACGCGGCGGTCATCGGTATACTGGCCCACCGCCGTTTGGACAGCGTTAGCGAACGAAGGCCGGGAGGCATCGCTGGAAAGGTTGTTAGTTTGATGGAACGAAGGCGAGTGTAGCGCAGACCTACTCGTCCCTGCGAGCGGCGACAAAGGCCGCAGCGGCCCGGTTCTCGAGTTCTATCCAAAGCTGTGACCCTTCTACCTCGCTCTTGAAGTAGCCCGCAGAGACCAGCCGTTGGATGTACTGTATGTATTCCGGGTTACGACGCAAGCTGTCCTTGAGGGCTTCCAACTGAGAAATGACTAAATGTCAGGCAGAAACAGGCTTCGCGCATGGGTTGGAGGCTTACAGATTCCCGCGAGCCGTCGTATTTGGTTGACGTCGCATCCTTACGGTTTTTGCTTTCTTGATAAAGCATTTCAAACCCACAGGCCTGCACGCTGCGATGTGAGCGACGGGGTGAATGTATGCGGAGATCTACTTACGATCTTCATGCCGACATCACGCCAGCGCCATTCCTTTGATCCTTCTGGTTCTTGCCACCGTCCGAAGATGCGAGGTGGATGAAACTTTTGACCGACCAACTGCGCATACGCGGTGCGGGTCATTTTCACGGATGAGAGCACTGCAGGCTCTGGCGGGAATCGCGACATTTTCTGTGCTGCCTATGAGCGAGTCAGTGACGGTGCGTAACGCGGCGAAATAGGGTGAAACGTACCCGCAGTTGTAGGCCATCCCGAGTGTAAAACGTCTCGACAGCTTTCTGAACGAGCAGAGGGCTCACGGCAAGAGCTTTTGCGACGTCCTCAGGCACGTATGCTCTGGCGACGTGCATGTGTTGCCGCGAGGCTGCAGGATACCTATTCGTATTCTAAGTTTCTAGGTGTACCTTGCTCCGACGAGAAAAACATACCCATCGATCCGCCGCCATACCGCCTCGTGGACACTTCGCGGGGCGGTGGTGTCGACGTGCGGGTCTCTCACAAGCTTCACCGCGTCTACTGCGGTTATGAAGTCCTCGTTATCCTCGAGGTCATTATTCCCATCGTCGTCCGGATGCGGGGCATATTTGCGTCGACGGGCTTTGCTAGACGGTGGAGAGACGTGTGAGAGAGGGACGAGATGTAGGCGGGAGTTATGGATCCAGACCTGCGCAGACGAGTTTACTTTAGGCGACATGGGATCACACATGAGGGTGACGCACCCTGTTCTCAGCATTGGTGGGATTCACCCACGACGGCAGCTCTTCCGCGGCTTCGATGAGCAAAAACTCCCCATCCGAATCGAAAGCGCTGTGGACGGACGTCAAGCCGAGCTATCGGAACACCATAGAGAAAACTCGCCTGACAACGACGTCAAACTTCCTGCTCAGCTCGCGCAGAACCCAGACAGCGGCCCATTCATCGTCTATGCAGTCGCCCACACGCATCAGCCCCTCCAAGACCCATACCTCCTTGTTGCCCTCCGGATCGGGAGCTACTTTGAGCTCGAAAGCATCGCGGTGCCAAAGATGTCCGGGAAGAAGTGATTGCGCGTGTTCGGTAAGAAGTGCAGCAAGAGCAGTAGCCGAGACGCGATCGGACTGGTCGAGGGGGAGATAGAGAGTGTATTGAAGGGTGTCTTCGGATATTGTCGGGGGCCTATTGAAGATGTCGTTCACGGAGGCCATTTCTACTCGCAACCACAGCGGCAAGAAAGAGCAAGCGCGATAGTGGGAACTTTTGCGACGATAAACGGGCTACGGCTGAGCAAATCGAAGTAGAGCAAAAAGCAGGGGATTCTTTGAAAGTGGCGCTGACAATCGCAAACGCGTCATAATTATGGTCACGTGGTGAGACGCACCTGCCATTCCTGGTGCGCTGTGGCAGCATTGGGAGGACGGCGAGCACATCCTGGAAGGCGACGACCTCGGTATTGCTCACCACCATGGCCCATCCTCAGGAACGGACATATCTTGCAGTCATTGGGGACGAGGTACGCAGGCGTATTTGCTCCTTTTATATGTGCTGAGACTATGTCAGGATTCTGTGACTGGGCTGCTGCTAGCCGGCATAGGCAACGTCGGGCGGGACCAGAAGAAGAACTTCCTCATCGTAGACTCGAGTGCGTATCCCTAAAGCGCGTGCTGTCCCCACCACACCTTTGACGATGACTCCGGCGGCCAGAGACACAAGTACCAGTCATTGAAGCTGCATTCGAGGAGTTCACATCGCGGAAGGATATTGCTATTCTATTGATCAACCAGCATGTACGTCCTCATTTTCGTATCCCATACGTTCCTAGCCCAACTCCGTCAACCGTGTGTGCTAGGTTGCTGAGAAGATCCGGCCCACGGTAGACAAATACCAGGCTGCTTTCCCCGCGCTACTTGAGATTCCGTCCAAGGATCACCCATACGGTTTGTTGCTCAGTATTATTTACGGCATTCACCCGCTCACACGCGGTGACAGATCCTAGTAAGGATTCGGTTCTCAAGCGCGTCCAGAAGCTGTTTGGTGAATAGACGGTTGGGATTCAATGGACCCCGAGTCATTACCCTAGGACACTTTGCATATGTATAGTAATTAGCGTTTCGTACATGTACAACGATGATACCCCCATGCACACTGCAATGGGATTTGGTAGCTGCGATTAGGTCCAGGGGTGGTGCCCGCTCATGGACACCGCCTTCACGGGACGCGTCTACCGATGCCATCGTACTATAGGCTCTGCTTCGCGGACGCCATCTTTTCGCTGGATGAAAATTCGTCGAGGGTTCCTGGTATTTGAACCTGCACAAAGTAAACGCGTGTACCACCGCCATATACGTAGAATATACGCACTGGGCATGTCGATCAACAGATACCGGAACTCATAGTACCCTTGATCATTCTAGAGTATGGTCAGCCATTTGCGCGAAAACAAGCATGAAAACATGCGCACCATGACGAGGTCTGCATGTACTTCACCCTCCGTGAATGCTGGGCCATTCCACGTATCTGAGGACGAGCCCCCCGACCTTGACGACCCCTTTATGCCAGAAAACAAACCGGTGACCGACGAGATCCATCCGCTCTCTTCCTTGGCTGCTTTTTGTTCTGGTACAGGCACGATTTGTGGGGCGGCTTGAGCATCCTCCGCGCCCGTCAAGAACCTGAACATGCCCCGGCCCATGTCTACGACTCGCTGACCTTTCTTCATCGCCTCTTCCTTCATATCCTCAGCCGACATCTCTTGCAAGGTCTCTACTGTGCCCTGAACCTTGTGGGATAATCGCGACAGCACGCCGTCGTCTTCGCCCTCCGTATAAGCTTGCCTGGATGATCCGGGAGTGTGGCCTTGCACGTAGAAGTTCAGCAACATGTGTTCGCGGCCGGTTGAGTCGATGAAAATCTGAGACGAGACGTAATGATTGCGGTGCCGTGGCCGAGATACCGTTGGAGGGTGATTATGGAAAATGAGAGGGTCTTGGAGGTACTGTCGTAGCTTTTACACGGACCGTCGTAAATACGGGGAAAGCCAGGTATGCGTAGTGGTCGTTCTGTACATACCTGCGGAGAAGCTTTAATAAGCTTGCAGGCTTTATTGTACAGCACGGTGGGCGAGTTCGGAGAGAACATCTCCGACGTGAGTGCATAGATGAGTACAATGGAGAGACCAGCTCCAGCAAGGATGACGACGAGGTTCGACGTCCGAGCAGTCGTTCTCGCAACTATACCAATCGTCGCCTCTCCGCTCAGTACAGACGATGGATAAGTATAAATGAAATAGACGCACCCTTGCCCGCTGCGCTCAACTCCGACCACTTTTTCTCCGGCTTCACCTCGTCCGGTCGCGGAGGTGTGATCCCAAGCGTGAACGGCCCCGCTGAGTCTTCACGTCGCGCACCACGCTGCGTCCTGTCGAGTGCATTTGATAGGAGTGAGGCGGAGGTCGGCCTGTTGCTGCTACTGCCTGCACCTGCACTAGGGCTCGTGTTCACGTTCGCGTGGGTTGCAAACGTCTGGGCCCCTGCGCCAGGCAGGACAAGGATACGGATCCGTGCGGAGAAGGCCGTCGGCGCCGCGGGCCTGCACAGGCGGCGCGTGTGGTGAAGGATGGTTGTCCGCGGCCGGAGGTTCATCGTGGAGGGGTGCAGAGTGGGAAGCGAAGGCGACGAGACCGAAGTGGGCCTGAATTCGGAAGTCGAGTCGGCCTTCGACGCGGGGAAGGGCCACGTGCACAAACGCGCCTCATTTGCGCGCCGGCCGCGACGCGCGTCACCGTCGCGTCGCGTCGCGCTGACTGTCTGAGCAACCAAAACCGTCGCATGGTAATTCGCCGGAATTACTACTCTAATGCCAAGTAATCTACAGCCTGACAATAACATAAACCCAAGCTCATAGGTGTTGCTGGACAAACTCGATCACCGACTCCTTCAGCTGCAACAACATACAAACTTCAGCCATGTCAGACTACTGGAGTGCGCGACGGAACATACCGGGGGACTAAGGCCTTTGCCTTCGAAGTATGTGAGAATAAATTCGCGAGCTAGCCAATCACTCTGTACGGCCCCCATGTCGCGCACGATGAGCGTGCGGGTTTCCTTCGAGTTAGACGACGGTGCTGTGACCAAAATGTCCAACGGGGAGTGCTTTGCCAGAGGAGCATTCGGGAACATGGACTTCAGCATCCTAAGCGGAGACTGAATAGCTAGCTCATCGTCGGGAGAAAGCTCGCCGCGCTGCTTGCACAGGATCTGACGTGCTTGCAGCGCGCGCATGAAGCCGTCGCGCAGATGTGAGTAGGAGGTTGATCGCGTGGGGACTACGAAGGGTTTCGTACTTCAATATACACGACACACAGTACAAGCACTCACTTATACGCAATACACATGCGGTGTTCTTTGCTATGTACTCAATCTTTTCCTCCGGAGACGCGTCCTTGGGTATCTGGGAGGGACTTAGATATGGCATAAACGATAGACATAGTCGGACGCACCACAAGCTGTGGGTTCGCCAGGTCGGCGTAGAATCCTATGGAGTAGACCTTGATACCCAGGAAAGACACCGTTCTTACACCAACACCCATAAGCGTGAATTGAGGTAGCGGGGTCTTAGACTGGATCTTGAGTGTTGTCGGGAAAGAAATTGACGTTGCGGGGTCCGCTGGAGAAGAACGTGAGCACCACCGAGGATATAGCGTCCGAAACCTTGCGTCTTTACTGACCACGCGACTCCTCTGCAGTGGGAGCTTCCGCATCGAGGTAAACAGTCGAAGAAAGTGTGAAGCCGGCAGTTACGGCAAACGCAGAGCCCCAGAAGAGTGCTGAAGTCGCGAAAGTCCGCCGGTGTGCGAGAGCCTTCGTTGCCGCGTGAGAGGCCGACGAAAAACGTGACGGCGATGAAGAAGAGAAGGAGCGGCAGCTATGCAGAACGCTGCGAACGAATTTAGTGTGAAGCCAGCTCATTGTTTTCGCGTCGTCGGCGGGAGATGGTGGGAGCTGGAAAGCCTGTGAGGCGGCTGAGGCCCGCCGAGACCCATTCCAAGGTGCCGGTCCCTAAGTCCGAGGCGAGCGGAGTACCGTCTAGAAGGAGCCACGTGATATGAGACGCGGGGGTGGCCCACGGGCGTCTGTTGATGCAGCTGGGAGGACGCGTCGCCCTCGCAGCCACCAACTCCGGCTTGACTTGGTCGGGCTTTGTACGCGTCACCCAGAGACTCGTAAGCCCCTCCAGTCCGCTTATAACGCTGCGCACAGTGAGTTCTCCTCTCATCAAACGCACCCACACCTGTATTCCTGCCTTCACCATGCTGCCAGACACCCTGAATAACTCCTCCACTAACCTTACTCATCTAGATCCCCCTTCGTACGCCACTCTTCTCGGCATGGACGAAGACGACATTTCTGTCCCTGACTCCCCCTCCTCGGAGTCCGGGACGCTCTCCCCTGACGCTCTCGAGAGACAGCGCGCCTCTCTCCAGTCCTACCTCAATGCTCTCCCTTATGAATGCGAGGAACCGGATGAAATGCAAGCCAAATTGGAGCATATTGTCGGCCGCATTTCGGTCTGCGCAGAGACGAAGAACTGGCTTGTACTTACTACTTGGGATGGTATGCTTCAATGGTGCGCCTACTGCCTTTCCATGTCTCCACCCGCGCGATTGAGTGCATGAATGCATTCAGCTGGCTCCTCATGCGCTACCCCATGCCCAAATCTACCCGTGCCAAGTTGACCCGACTCTACTACGAGCTGTGTCTCGTTCCCGGCATTGAGCCCCGCGTCATGCGCAGCTGGGCAGACATGTTGTCTCGCCTCATCTGTAACAAGCCCGACAGCCGTCGGAAGCTGGACGCTCATGATCTGCAGCTTCCATGGAAGCCGCTGTGGCGTGTCCTCCAGAAGGAGCTGTGGCCGAAGAAGAGGATGCATGACTCCTCGTATGTTTCTTCACCCCGTCGTCTATGTCCTTCCCTCACCATGTACGGTAGACGGAATGTAGTGAACATCCTTCTTTTCGTTGCCGAGCAATGCAAGAGATACTATGCACCAAGCGAGATCCCTGATATGATCTCAATCTTCCTACCCATGCTCACCAAGGACGTGCGTAAATCTCACACCAGCTCGTTGCGCCTGAGCTGAATTAGTCCATATAGACCATCTTGACGATGGTCCCAGTCCTGACGTCATTCCTACCGCCCACTCATACGCACCTGTATATGCCAATGGTGTTCAAGCTATGGGAGGCTTTCAATTCCTCGCTCATAGACGACAGGTTCGTGGAGCTCTGTGGTGAGCTCGCAGAGGAACACATCGCTGGTCAATACGGGGACATCGGCGCGGAAGGCGCCGCCGAGTGGAAGACAGTAGGTATCTGGAGTGACGTAGAGTGGGCCTTCTTGACGGCAAAGACTCTGGGGTCAATGAGTGAGTTGATGCCCCTCACACCCATTGCTTTGCTCACGACGTCGTTTTCAGACGTCCCCGTCGGCGCAACTAGGGTATGTGGGGCATGAATGCTAACGATCTCCTGTTGCTAAGTTTCGTGCGCAGGGCGCAAGTACAACTGCTGGTCATGCGGACACCATGGCCGACAAACAATCTCTGCGTATCAAGAAGTTAATCAACAGAAGCAGTATGTGGATGTCCACATGTGCTAAAATGCCTGTTGTTAACAGTGTCCGTGCAGGTGCTCTCGCGAAGTTGATTGTCTACTCTTTATCTCTAGATGGCCCCATCCGTTCAGATAACGGCAGTACTCCTGGTACACCTTCATCTGAGGGATTTGTCGCGGGGTCCAGAGCACTAGACTCGCTGGAGAAACTGGTCACCAGCATCGAGTCGTTCTTCCACCCGTCAAACTACGGCATTTGGAGTTTAAATGTGAATGCATCAACTAGCATCACTCTGCAAGCAGCATGCTGACTAACGCTCGTCAGCTCACTCACTTCGTCCAACGTCTCATGGCAGAATTCTGCAAGAGGTGGAAGGATGAGCAGCAACCCAACTGCAAGACGCCGGTGGTAGGTGTCTGTTCCTTCATTTGAACTCATATCGCTAACTATAGTGTGCAGACGAGACGTCTCACCCCAGAGATTCGCCGTAACTTCATACTCATCTTGCGCACTCCCGTGCTCTTGTCGATGTTCTCTAAAGACCCCTTCACCATCAGCTACTCGCAAGCTGCGATGCGGTCTATGGCGCTTCTGGAACCCAACCTCGTCATGCCCGAACTTCTCGAACGAGCATACAGTGGGCTGGAAGTCGTCAACGAGACGCACCGGACCACAGCTGTGATGACCATGCTGTCTGCAGTCTCGCTTCCATTGGTGACCGAGCGCCTCTATCTAGGCGGGCAGAAACACGTCGTACCTCTTCTGGAGTTGTGCATCCCTGGCATTGATCTGGTGCGAAATTCATTGTATCGTAAAACACTCTCGCTAAGCCCAAACCACCGCAGAATGATCCAGTGAAGACGATTTGTGCGACGATGTTCATCACCTCTGTCGTGCAACATATCAAGATTGCCGATGTATCGATGCATCAAGTCGGGGTCGGCATCTCGAGCGACGCCCCCGCCGAAGAATATATGGACATTGACAATTCAGAGCTACCTGCCGGTGTCGATTCGCCTCATGTCCCCGTGCTCAGTCGTGAAGAGGAGCGGGCTCTCACGCGTGAAAGCACAGCAGGCTTCGCAGACTGGGTCACATCGCTCTTCCGGCGCGTTCTCGCGCTGTTCGAAAACCTGCCCGAAGAGGGCGGTAAGAAGGGTACAACGGGAGGCAAGATGGAAGAGGCTGTGCTCAAGGCCATCAAGGGTGCTCTCGATACAGTCTGCCTGCACCTATCCGACGCGCTCTTTGACCTCGTTCTCAAGCTTGTGTTCGAATACGCCAGCACAAACGCCAAATCAAACGCTGTTCGTGCTTTCGGGCAGCTCGTATCGTGCCTTGCTCGGGTCCGCCCCGAGAAGACAGTCGACCGGTTCTTGCCGTTCTGTATCTCGCAAATCCAAGAGGAGTTGAAGCATGGCGCATCGGGGATCCGGACAACCTCGACACACGAGGCGGTCCCCTCGGACACTACTCTTCATTGGAGTATGTTTCATCTCGTATGTAGTGCTATAGCATGCTGAGTCAAGTGTTAGACATGTCAATCCTGCGCGGTTGCTTTGGGTATGGTGGCTCGACGGTAAGCTCAGGCGGTAATTTTCTGCACTCCTAGTCCTGACCCCTAGTTGTAGATTCTCAAGTACAAAGACCAGCTGCTAGGGCTCATGGCACTTCTTGTCGAGAAGACGAAGAGCGAGCGCGGCTATACTGGTACTGGCCGGTTGATCAATCGTATCCTGCATACCTCTGCCACAATCTATACGCTCAATTCGCGTTACGTCAATCCTGATGAATGGGACTCTCCAGGTTGGGGTGCAGAACGTATGTATGCGATGGACGTATGAAAATTGACATATTGCCGTCACTATAGACTTCAATCGTGACCCGACGTTGCAGTGGGGGAAGATGTATGAAGCCGACGACGTTGATGTGGTTTGGCATGGTGGGTTATCCCTAGCGTTGGATTATTACCATACTCATTTGCCGAACCATCCAGTTCCCAGCCACGAGGAGATTGAATTCGTCCTGGAGATACTGGACAAGATTGCAGCGCCTGCCCTCGACAAGGTCGAATCTCTTCTGGAAACTGCTGGAAAATGGGACAACATTGCTCGCAACGACTTCTGTCGGTGAGTTTGCTCGTGTACTAGATCTACGAGGAATGCATCTCATTGTCTATCTCGTTCAGCTACCTCCACGCTGCACGTTCTGTGTGGGGCGGTTTGCCGACATTCCTCCTAATGGGCGAGAAGAACGTTGTTCACCCCTGCCTGAATGAGGAGATAGAAGTCCCCGAGCTACTCGTCACTCCCCTCGACGTCAAGGCTGGTTTCGTGCTCACTGACCCCCAACACCCCCAGTACAAGCGAGCCATGGCGCACCGCACACGCTTTGGTGGGCTTGTACACAGAGCTGCAAGTGTCTTGAGCAAAGAGAGCGAAGGCGAGGACCACATCGACGCTGTCATAGGGGTTTCACGTGCCATCGATGTTTACCTGCTCGAGTACGCGATGACCCGGAGCAACTTCGAGAGCCTGACAAAGTCATACCGGCAAGCTCGCGAGTACGTATTTCTTCTTATCGCACTTCGATAATAGCTAAAGAAAATTCTAGCTCTAATCGGATGTGGCCGAAGCAGAAGGACAACTCGCGTGTCGTGTTCCTGAAGCGTGCGCAAGTGTACAACGCGGGTCGGCTATACATGCATGCGCTGTACCGTCGTCGAGATGCTCTGGACGACCAACTTCTCGAAGATCTGATTGAGATGTCCCTTTCGCCCTACACTCGGGTGCGGCGACATGCTCAAGCGATCCTCCATAACGCTTGCGGTGTAAGTGGTAACCTCCTCACGTGATGCTTATGGCTAACGAGTATACAGTATTTCGTCCGTTCCACGAGATTTACACTCCCTTATCTCTTCCGAGCTCTAGAGAAGAAGTCAGACCCCGACCGCATGAAAGGGGCACTGTATGTCATGTGGAACAAGGGCACTGCGGCGTATGCCCTTGCCGGTAAGAATTATTGAGTTCGTCCCTCAGTATTGTTGGCTGAGGAATTATACGGCAGACATTCACTCGCATGGGAAGTACCTATTGTCGTTATTGGACTGCCAGCATCAAGAGAAGGTGGGAACTCTTTTCTTTCACTTAAGACGGGCATGCTTAGTCTCCGCGCAGCCTTCCGTCCAGAAACTCGTGGGGAGCGTAGCGCAAGACGCTCTTGTATATCTGAACGAGGAGTCTTGCCACACTGATGGGTTCACAGAGGATGTCCCGGGCGTGCTGGCTGCCCTGGAGGACCTGACGGGAGAGTTTTCGAGACCTATAGTCGATCAAGCGATCCTTAGAGCTGCTAAGGGGAAGTCTACAGCTCGTATTACGCTCAAGAACCGACGATACGCCGAGACTGTCAGTACATATAAGCACAAGATCTCTCTCTCTCTGGATCACTGAACAGCATCTAGGTGAACGCAATCCTAGACATAGCCGAGCGTCCCGCGACCCATGTAAGTTTCCTCCCCCAGAGCGTAAATAATTGACTCACTGATCATTCATAGTGGCGATACGTCCAATTTGCTATACGTTTCCTGTATGGTCTGCTCCGGAGAGACGCCACTCCCCCTCCAGCTCTGGCAGCATTCTTCCTGAAGCAGTGCATCAGCCCTCACACTACCATCCGTGTCACTGCACAAAAGTGGGTGGATGCCGTCGCATGCACGAGAAGAATTGTTTACCTAATTGCGTGATCTTTTAGGGCTGTCGTCAGGCTCTGCGCACACATCAAGATCCGAACTTTCTCAAAGTCCTCCGAACAACTATGGTTGGATGAATGGGAAAGTCCGTTGCGTAGGGATATTCCCGTAAACGACCCTTCGGAATTCCTATTGCACCACGGACAACCGGGGTATCCCCCAGGGCGGGGAGGGTACGTGTTGATCTCCCTAGTCCTGTATAGTTGCGGTCTAAATCCCCCATTTTATAGCGACCTTCGCGTAGACAAATTTGAGACCGGCTTCCTCATCTGGAGTCCAACGGTCAAAGCTTATCAAGCGGTCCCAGAAGGTCCCTCCGCATTCCAGTGGGAAGAAGCATCTAGACCGATCCTCAGCGCGATGAGTGAGGTCATGGACCAAGATAACTTCTTCACAGTGCTGGCACTCCTCTGGGGACAAGAGTCTATGAAGAATAGCACAACTCCTGAGTTAAGGGCGGAGAACGTTACGTTCATGAAGTCGATTGGTACGTTCTAGCTTAAGTTAGTCATGCTTGCAAAGGCTGAAGGAGGCCTAGCCAAGATGTTCGAACACGAGAAGCTGCAGGCGGTTCTCGACACGATCGACCCGCTTCTAGCGGACGGCGATCGCTACAAGCAGCGTTCCGGGGCTGAACTGCTGGCCGGACTATCGCGAGGTCAGGGAGCATTGTTTACCTAAATAACGTTAAGCTTACACAGCGCAGGCTCAAAACATTGGCCTAAGCAACATGTTGACCAACTATGGGGATGGATAACCGAGCGTCTCGACCGCATCTACGGACAAATGAAACCAGACACTGTCTCGTTCTGGGAGAACCTATTCAGTGTACGTCACTCGTCGCTCCAGCGGAAATGTTAACCTAATCCTCTTTCGCAGGAGCAACTCGTAGATAGGGACCCGCGGAGAACCGAGCCATTGGTCAAGTGGATTCTGTCCTTGCCGCTAGACTTTCATGGCGACTCCGCTTTCGCAAGTACGTCACGACTTACAATATCCGCTGTTAGGCGTCTGAGCTGATGTTCCCATAGTGAGCAAGTCACTAGCTCTCTTCAACATCCTCGTGGACTGCCTTGATCTCCGGTTCCTCCCTTTGGCCGATCAGTACATCAACTTGTTCTTAGACAACGCTAACACTGGCTATGCGGAAGTAAGTCGCAGGGCCTGTGTCTCGAACGTGGAATCGTAATAAACGCGTTCTCCTAGATTCGTTCGCAAATTGCTTCAAATATCTATGCAATCATCACAATCCAGTGGCGACCAATCTATCCCTCCGTACCAGAGTTTGTGTCTGCATGTTCGACTCAATCTGATCCGTTCTTCATTCGGTGAGTCCGTAACGCTACTAGTTAACACAGGTTCTCATCTGCCGGCGCAGCGAGGCGCGTTACATCGACCGTGTATCCAGCATAGTTGGTCAGCTTCCAGCGTGGAAAGAAGAGCGCCTTCCACCACCACGAGTGAGCCAGTCTCAATACGACAAGGTCGGCTTAACCCGTACGTCGCAGCAATAATCCACTATCTCTTCTCACCTGTGTTATTCATACGACGACGTTCCAGTGTTGCAATGGGTCTGGGACTTTGCGCATGGCCCCCAGGCGCCATTGATATTCCGCTATATCATTATCCTCTTGTAAGTGGCGGCGAGAGGGCGGTGAATTCACGGGCTAACCAGATGTTCAGGCCCGAGATCATCCGGATGTCGGAGCTCAACGACAGCTCAGAACTCCAGACGTACAGTTCAGCGGTGCTTTACGTCTTGTCCGCAGTCACCCCTCCCCCAGAATACGTCGAGGTCATTGCAGACAACTTCATCAACGCGATCAAGTCTTCCACTGTACGTTCTGCTTTCTTTGCACTGTCGAACACGGAGAGAATACTAATGTCGCACGGGGTAGTCGTGGCGGATTCGTGTGAATGCACTTCCAACCCTCATTGTGTTCTTCTACCGGAACCTATTGAGCATGTCTACCGGGCTAGTCTCGAAGCTCATGGCCGTTCTACAAGAATGTTTGTCCGATGAGAATATTGAAGTCCGCGAAATGGCCTCGAAGATGCTCTCGGGAGTTGTCAGATGCTCGCAACGGCAAAGCATCATCCCGCTGAAGGTATGATGTATCGCCGTGCCGTAATGGGTGAAGCGCTGACCGCTTAGCGTTTCTCTGAACAGGATCGGTTTGTCAATACGTTGCGGCGCACGAAACTGCCCAACAGGCGCGACCCTTCTTACGCCGATTCTCTGAGATCATTACATTCAGCCATCCTTGGACTATGTGCCCTGATCGAGAGCTTCCCATATTCGGTAGAACCTTGGATGCCCCCGCTTACTGAAGGTAGGGCCGTTTCTCTGTGGGTAAGCATGCTGCTAATCTGACACTCTGACACCCCCCTGTAGTTCTGGCCAACCATGCGACGGACCCGGTGCCGATCTCGACTACCATTCGAAAATGTGCATCAGAGTTCAAGAAGGTGGGTCTCTACGTAACGCTTACAGCAACGGAACCGACTCACTAATTTTCCTTTTTTATCTCATCGTAGACGCATCAGGTAAGGCCTAGAAACTCTACCGCGAGGCCGTTGATTCTGACCGGCGATTCTACAGGACACATGGCACAAGGATCAGCTTGCGTTCAACGAAGATCAGCTGCAGAGCTTGTCTACCATGCTCGTCGGCACATCATACTGTACGTCCCTTCCCCCCGGATCCGCGTCGAGCATCTTCACGCTAACAAAATTTCTCCTCCCGCAGACGCGTGAGGTATACGTCTCGTCCTCTCTCCGGGCCAGCCCTGTTCTCCGTCCAATAACCAATATACCGTGTATTATCCCTCGCAAGCATCTACGCGCACGCCTTCTATCCTGTATCATACTTTCATCGCAATCGCACCCGGACTATTTTCCCTGTCAGCCCGCGCGCGCCCCGTCGCTCTCCCTCGCTCTGAGGACGAAGTCCCGCGCGGCGGAGGAGGCCCAGAGTTCGCGCCGTGCGACCGTCGCATCGCACACCGCCGCGCCGGATCGCATGCGGCGAGAGCGAGAGTGCGCAACGTGCGGGTGTGCCGCGGACGGCTCGAGGTCCGGACCTTCTCCAGGCCAGCGCCCGACCGCCCTTCGCGCCCGCGGCGTGCTTCGCGCCTCGCGGCCCCCTCTTTCCGAGCGACGGTCACGGCTCACAGCCCCCCACCAGGCGCGATGCGCACATCGCGCCTGGGTGGGGGCCGTGGCCCGCGACCGCGACCACGGGCGGGGACTCACCGCGATGATCTGCGCTGCCCCCGCCGGGCGCGCCGCGCGGCCCACTTATCGAAAGCCTGCAGGGCCGCCGCCATCGTGGCATCGCCGCGCAGGGGACCTCTTGCCTCCCCCTCCTCGAGCCTAACCTAAACTGCGCGGCTTCGACGCGCGCCGCTCGTGGGTTCTGACGCTGCGTTGCGTCGCCCGCCGCCCCTTCCTGACCCCCCTTTAACGTTGATCGACTCTATCGTGCCTGCTCGTAGACGTACTCGCCGCCGCCCCTGGATACGGCGCTGCCGGCATGGTAGGTTCGGGGCACCGAACGCGGCTGTGGGGCCGCAGCGTCGGGCGCTGGCCGTCGCGGACAGGCGCCCTAAGCCGGCCGTCGCGGACTAAGAAATTGGTGTGGAGCGGCGCGGCGTTCAGTACAGCTGATGGTCCTCCGCGCTCGCACCCCAGCGCACGGGGACCCAGGCTCTCGGTGGTGGTGTCGCTGCTCGCTTGCCGCGCGCGGCTGCCCGTCGACGCGACGTCGACGGTCTCGACTGTGATCGGAGGGCCCGCGCCCAGCGATCGGCTGGCACCCACAGATTGCCCCCGCGCGCGTGCCGGTAGTTCGGCCGCGGGGGGGAGGGGGTGGTGGACACACAACACTCAGGGCCGCGCGGGCCTGTCTTCTCGCGCGGAGGCGGAGCGGCGCTCTGTCTTTTTCGAGGCTCGAGTCTAGAGGCCGCTCGCGGCGCGGGGGTGCGCTCCCCGGCGCGGAAGCGGGGGGCTTTTTGTTTGCTGCAGGGCTGGGCGGGCTTGTGGGTGGACGGCGCAGGCTGGGCACAGCACGGACCGCCAGGTCGGCGCGCGTGTCCGTGTTTCCGTGTTCGCGCCCCGCGACGACGCTGGTGAGCAGCGAGAACGCGCACCAGGGAAGGAGGGCGTGCGGCTCGCAACGTACGGCTCGGCCGAGCGAGCCTCGGGGATCGCGTTGGCAAGCGGGCGAGGGCAGCGAGCCGCACCGTTGGGCGCAGCTAGAACGCCCCGCCAACCGACCCGCCTACCGCCTCGCATGAAGCATGAAGCTCGCTCCTCCTCCCGCGGTCACGGTCTCCTCCGCTCCGTCGTCCCGGGGTACGCTTGCGCCTCCGTTTCTCCCGGGCGTCCTACCGGCTCCAACTTGCCTCACGCACTTTGTGTGGGCCTCGGTGCCATTTTGTACCGTGTGTTACGTCGGGCCCAGGGTGGCGCGGGGAGGGGAGACACTCGATCTCAGGGGTCAGCGCCGAGCGGGCCCGGGGGACACATACACCATACACTGCAGACGGGGCGCGGGGCGCGTGACGCTCCGCCGGCTGAGACGGGTGCCCCGTCGATGCGGTCATGCGTGGTGCGCGACGCTTTCTGCAATTGATGCCCGCGCAATTCAGTCCCGGGTGCCGCTTCGGGGAACGGGGGAAGGGCGGACGGGTCCCGCGTCGTTCCAAGACGAAACTCAGCGGGCGGAGGCGAAGGCGAAGGCGAACTTGGCGAAGGGGTCTGTGGGCACGCGCGGGCGCGCCTTGTACGGCATGCGATAATTGCTATGTGGGTGGCGCGCCTGGAGGAGCGCCGCGCCATGCGCGGGCATGCTCCGAAGAGCCCGCGCGCGAGGCGAGGCGCGAGACGCGAGACGCGGGGATGTGGGTAAGTACTCGTACACCAGGCTCGCGGGGGGTGCGTGCGTGCGTGCCGCGTGCGCGCGCTGTGCCGTAATCGGTGTGTGTAAGAAGCCTTCTTGGGCCGCGCGTGCGCGGGGGGAGAGCAAGGTTAGCGTTCGTTTGCTCCTCTATGGCCGCGGCGCCCAACCACGCACGTCTCCCCCGCACCCGGGGAGGGTCGTGGCACAAGGTGCATCGCTGCGTGTATTCTCTGATAGCATATTGAAACTGTTAGCGTAACCAAGATGTGCTTACTTTGTTTCTAGTAGAGACATGGGCTTCACATTGGAATGAAGGAACCGAGTAGTGTCCTTCCCATAGAATTGGTAGGTATTGTCCACCAAGATTATAGAAACTCCAGTTCTGCTTTTAAGATGACGATAAGAAGTTGTCGAGGGGAGCATTGCGTAGAGGGATGCCACGTTGCTCCCGGGCGCGATGCACTCCTCGTACGCTGGCAGGGAGCAGGGAGAGGCCTTTCCTGCGCGCCCGTGTCTCGAGCGCGCCGCCGGGCGCAGGCGAACTTGGAAGGGTCCCTGTTTCGGAGCGCGAAGGTGCACACTCGCGGCGGCGCCGCTGGGAGAACGAATACCCAGAGTTTGGAGAACCCCGACACGCGAAAGCGCACTTACGAGAGCGCGTACTTTGTCTGTTGCGTCCCGCCGCGGTGGGGCGCGCCGTTGCCGGGCGGATCGCGGAGCCGGGCGCGGCACGTAGGGGTGCGCGCACAGAAAAAGGGCCGCAAGGCACCCTGAGACACCCACTTGCGCCCGCACTAGAACGCGCTCGCATTTCGCGAACCACTAGCGCATACAGTCGGGCTGTGGGGGCGTTACGGGTAGGCACCGATCTAAAGGCCCCGTGCGCGATCGAGCGAATCGAATAGACTATAGGCCCTACGTCGGCGGGGTCGGGGCGGTGCTGCGGAGCATCGGGCATGCCGTGGGGTTTGCAGAGCAGCAAGGCTCGTGTGTCATACAGAAACAAAACAGATACGCAAGAGGCCGCTCGGCGCGCGCACATGTAAAGGTCTAGATGGCGTTCTCCTGACAAAGTTGCTGGTACTGGGACCGAGGGGGGCGTACGAGCCTTCGTCGGCTTGACAGGCGTACTTGTGCCGCGGCCGCCGCCCCAGACCGCGGCGGGGGGCACGTACGACATACGCGGCTCGGCGGGGCCTGCGCGACCCGTGGGCAGTAGACAGCAGTCCCTGCATCCCCAGCAGCTGGCAGACAGCTGCCACACGCACAGCTGCGGCGCGCGATGACTCGGGGCAGCCGACGTGGCAGGCTCGCTCGCGCCGGGCAATTGACGGCTTCCGTCGGGCTGGCCACCCCCGCACACCGATCAGGAGCGCGGGCGCGGGTCCTGTGCGTAGCCGTCGGCAGGGCGCCCGACGCGCACACCGCGAAGCTCAATTGTGATTTAATGAATACGAGCGAGCCGTTTTTAATGATACGACCGCCGTTGGCGACGCCTGTGCCCGTTCGCCTCTGCCTGCCCTGCGGCAGGGCCGGTAAATTGAGCGCGGCGGGGATCAAGAATGCCTGGCTGCTGCACGGCTAGCGCTGTGGTGACGACGCGCGAAGGCGGCGCGGCCGCAAAGTCCTTGTACTTATTTCTTCGCCTTCCCTGCGCGGCGACGAAGCGCAGCGGGGGGCACGAGGCACGAGGCGCGGGCACGTGTGGCGGGGAGGAGGCAGAACCCGTGCAGGTCGGGGATCAGACGGAGAAGGGGGCACGCGGGAAACTCGAGGCGAGCCGTGGCCGGGGCAGGTGACGCGACTGCGTCGGGACGTCACGGAGCCTTGGACAGTTCGACTAGTGCTCGGGCTCCAACCAAACGGGCAGGTGTGCGGGCGGGTGGGTGG